>JAZKJV010005777.1:0-57248 GCA_037367405.1 Ottelia alismoides | reverse complement strand
TTGAACTGTCCACAATGGATCGCGACCGCTCCGGTTGCGGACCCGCTTGATCAGGTAACCAACTTGAGTTTGGGAGCCTGAAGAGGGCAAGACTCGGGAGCAGGTTGGCAAAGAGATCCTTGAGAAGTTCGAGGCAGAAGGCAATGGGGTTCATCCGAGAACCAACTGTGCAGTTTGCCACCGCTAGTTTCTTGCCCGAGCCTAACGCATCCAAAAATACACACGTCCTGATCGACGAACGAAATTTCAACACGAGCAATCGATACGATGTCCAAGCTTCCCAATCACCTCTGCGGCTCAATCCGAACAGGAGCAAGCTTCGTCACCAGCGATGGACCGAACAGAACGTATCTCGCGGGTACTGGCGCAGCTTGAATGATCTGGATCAAACTCCAGAGTCCGCCAGTATCTTGAGCGTGAATTCCAATGGCTGCTTCCGAGTTTCCTTCGGGGGTTTCACGCCGGCGTTGGCTGCAGTTGATGAGCGCCTCAATTGCGCCCTCAGTGGTGCAGCAGGTTGTCGTTATGGTACTGAACGAATTTGCCCCGTCGGTCGAGCGTCCTGAGACACAATCTTATGGCGTTGCAAAAAGTTTTGCGACCAAATTTGAGTTGGCCGGTCGGGCTGTCAATCTTTTGATTACGAATCTGGACGGTCGTTCCGCTAAAGGTTTGAGGGTAACCCCGAGCATCCGCTGATGCGGGCTACCGAACCAAACGATGTCAAGAGTAAGCCACGGTTTAAGAGTGCCGGTACTGACTTGTACTCGCAAGGCTGCATTCTTGGTAGGTACGACCCAGATCGCGCCAGTCGCGTTGCCAAACGTGAAGATGGCAAGCTTGTATCGTCTAGCTGGGAAGATTTTGCTGCGTATTGCAAACAGCAGCTTGAGAAGCTGAAGGCCAATCAAGGTCAGTCCTTGGCCGTTCTAATGTCGCCCTCGCTTTCTCCGAGTATCAATCGCTTGGTAGGCGAGATCGTCAAGTTCTTTGCCGCAAGCCACGGTCGCTCAATATATAAATCGGTAGATGACTCTGCCCAACGTGCTGCAGCTTCCCAGGCAGCGGGCAAGCCAGGCGGAATTGTTGCTGGACCTAACGGCGGCCAAAGTGATTTGCTGCTTGGATAGCGATCTGCTGGGTAACGATCCAAAACATGCTGATCTACTCGCGCCAGTCTTCCGCTGGTCGCACGCCAGATCCTGCAACAATGAATCGTCTGTACCAGTGTTGAGGCTCGATTCAGCGTAACCGGTTCAACGGCCGATTCGCGATTAGCTCTTCGAAGTTCGCAAATCGGTGCCTTTCTTGTTTCAGCTCGATAAAACTGTCGATAAGTTGCTGGCCGGCGAAAAGATTGCTGCGCCGAGCGACGAAAAACCAATTGGACGACGAAGCTGTGACGCCTGCTGAGCATTTGACTCCGTTTCGTTGAAGCCTTGGCAGAAGACTTGGTCAAGCATAAGGGGGCTGGTGTCGTTAGTGTTGGTGCGCATCAACCGCTCGACGTACAACTGCTTGCTCTTCGGCTGAACAAGAAGCTCGACAATCTCGGTAAGCCAAGTCAAGTTGATACCTGAATCGAACGGCGATTTGAGGCGTGAAGCCTTTGGGGCCTTGGCGGAGCTTTCCAAGAAGCTTGGCTCAGCTGTCGATACGGTTTGATTCTGGGTGATAATCCTGTTTATGCTTCGCCAGCGAACGTGGAAGTTGGGTGATGCACTGTCGAAGCTCAGCAATGTCGTTTACTTCGCCGAGTTCGAGGACGAGACCGCCAAAAGTTTCAAGTTGGTCTGTGCCAATCGCGCATCAGTTGGAAAGCTGGGCGATGTGATCAGTGTTGATGGCTCGTACGGCGTTTGTCAGCCTCAGATTCTTCCAGTCTTGGGTGGGCAAGAGCGTTGTGGAAGTGTTGGCGATGCTGAATGGCCAAGCTGCTGAAGCCAGTGGTATTGTTAGAGCCACGGCTGGTGCTGTGGCTGGCGCGGCATTGAATTCGACTGCTTGGGCACGCGCTGCTGCACGATGGCTATGTTGCTCGTAAGCGTTGATTCGTTGACAGCTTCGAACCTTGAAGGTTCCTGTTCCAGCCGAACCATTGATCAAGCATCATACGAGAATGGCAAGCATTGAGCTATTGATTTGCGAAAGCGACACGATTTACGACGGGCGTTTTGCAAGAACGTTTGGCTACAAGAATTGCCACAGGCGATCACTAAGCTCTGTTGGGATAATGCTGCATTGATGAGCCCAGCCACTGCTCGCAAGCTCGGTTTGACACAGAGTATTCGGCAAGAGACTATGCTTGTTTCGGTAATTGTCGGTGGCGAGAAGGTTGATCTTCCTGTCTTCATTCAGCCGGGGCAAGCCGACCGGAACGATTGTGACTCATCTGGGTTATGGTCGGTTTTGTCGAGACGAAGCGGTCAAACAGTGACAACGAAGCGGTAATTGGCCATGATGTTGCCAAGGTACGCTCGCTCGACCGTATGCATATCATCACGGGTGTCGAGACGCGTCCGACTGGATTTTCCTACAAGCTGGCAACAACTCAGGATCACTTTGCGATTGATCCGTTTGGGTGCTGACGAAGTTAAGGTTCGTGTTGGTCGCTTGGTGCGCGAGGGCACCGTTGAACAAGTTAGCGATCCCGAGTACATCAAGCATCAAGGTCTGCATGCTCCACCGCTGGAGTCGCTATGGACCGAACCGATGGACGGAATTTTCGAGAAGGACCCCACCGTTCCTTATCAGTGGGGAATGTCGATCGACCTCAAACAAATGTACTGGTTGCAACTCTTGTGTGATTGCTTGTCAGGCAGAGAACAATGTTCCAGTGGTTGGTAAGGAGCAGGTTGTTCGAGGCCGGGAGATGCATTGGATCCGAATCGACCGTTACTACCGAGGCAGCGAATCAGCGCCGCAGATCATTCAGCAACCCGTTGCATGTGCTCATTGCGAAACAGCGCCCTGCGAGCAGGTTTGTCCGGTTGCAGCTACTGTGCACACCGAGGAGGGCATCAATGCGATGGCCTACAACCGCTGTGTGGGTACGCGGTATTGTGCAAACAACTGTCCTTACAAGGTTCGACGATTCAACTATCTCAACTACCAAACAGAATACGGCTACTTCTACGGTTGGCAGCAGAAGGGCAAGTTAGAAGAAGCCAAGCGAAAGCTGCAGTCGTTGGTTTTGAACCCAGAAGTTAGTGTTCGAGGTCGTGGTGTGATGGAGAAGTGCACCTACTGCTTGCAACGCGTTCAAACGCCAAGATTCAGGCTCGCGGCGAAGGTCGGCGAATCGAGGATGGCGAATTGCAAACAGCTTGCCAAGCAGCATGCCCAACTCAAGCCATCGTCTTCGGCGACACCAAGGATCCCAACAGCTTGGTTTCGAAGAATCATAAGGACTCAAGAAACTACGCTATGCTGGATGAACTGAACATCAAGCCTCGAACGATGTATTTGGCTCGAGTCCGCAATGTACACCAGCGACTGAAGACTGCAGATCAGTTGAAAGCTCCAGGCCATGGTCACGGGCACGCCCATGGGGATTCTCACGAATCGCACTAACGTGGTAACGTTCCCGATACAGCGACAAGACAAACTTAAATTTATATCTCAGGAATTAGTGGCAACGCCATGTCAAGCGTTTTAACTTCCGGAATTGATAATACCTACGATACCCCAGGACGTCGTACTCCGCTGGTTACGGGCGGTCACGATTACACTGCGGTTACTCGGATGGTGTCGCGGATTAGCGAAGAGTCGCAGCCAGCGATTTGGTGGATTACGATGGCGATTGCCGTCCACTGCTGATCATGTTTGTTAGCTTGATAGCTCACCTGTTTCTAACGGGGGTTGGTGTTTGGGGAAACATGTCTCCAGTTTTCTGGGCGTGGCCAATCGTCAACTTCGTGGTTCTGGGTCGGTATCGGTCACGCAGGAACGCTGATTTCTGCGATTCTGTTTCTGTTCCGACAGAACTGGCGAACCAGCATTAACCGCGCTGCAGAAGCGATGACGATTTTCGCGGTTATCTGCGCTGGTACCTTCCCTGGTATCCACGTTGGTCGTGCCTGGCTGGCGTTTTGGTTGACACCATATCCAAGTTTGAACTTGTGGATGTGGCCTCAGTTCCGCAGTCCACTGCTATGGGACGTGTTCGCGGTAGGTACTTATGCTTCGGTTTCGTTGGTGTTCTGGTACATGGGTATGATCCCTGACCTGGCTACCTTCCGTGATCGGTCCAAGACCAAGTGGCGACGCATGATCTATGGCATACTGTGCCTGGGCTGGAGTGGGTCGTCGCGCCCACTGGATGCGATACGAAAAGGCTTACTCAATTTGGCTGCGTTAGCTACGCCACTGGTACTTTCGGTACACACGGTCGTTAGCTTTGACTTCGCCGTTTCGCAACTGCCAGGTTGGCACACCACGATCTTCCCACCGTACTTCGTTGCGGGGGCTATCTTCAGCGGTTTTCGGTATGGTGTTAACACTGCTGATCCCTGTTAGGAGCCATTTACAATCTGAAGGACCTGATTACTCCTCGTCACCTTGAAAACATGTGCAAGATCATTCTTGCAACAGGTTCGATGGTGGGTTTGGCGTATATTACCGAGTTCTACATGGCGTGGTACAAGCAAGAACCCGAACGAGTACTTTACGTTCGTGAACCGAGCTTTCGGGCCTTACTGGTGGGCATATTGGATCATGTTCCTGTGCAACGTGATTTCGCCTCAGGTGTTCTGGTTCCGAATCTTCCGACAAAAACGTCATCCTGATGTGGATTGTGACGATCTTCGTAAACATCGGTATGTGGTTCGAGCGATTTGTGATCACGATTACGTCTCTGAGCCGCGACTTCCTGCCATCAAGCTGGGGTTACTTCCAGCCAACTTGGGTTGACATTGGCATGTTGGTCGGAAAGCTTTGGTTTGTTCACGACATTGTTCTGCTTGTTTTGCAAGTACCTACCAATTGTTGCGATTAGTGAAGTGAAGGGTGTCATGAGTCAACATGCCCATGACGAGCACCGACACGAACACGGTCACGCTCACTAGAGCTTTAAGAGTCAATAACTGCGGCGCTCAAGCGTCGCAACTAGAATTCATTCACGAGTAAGTTTCCGCTAGGTTGCCAAAATATGAGCGATCATAAGCCTGAGAAAAAAGTCAAACCGCCCCAAGCATTTGGCTGGATGGCCGAGTATGACGATGAACACAAGTTTCCTTGATGCGGCCCGCAAGGTCCGTGATTCGGGGTACACCAAAACCGATGCTTTCGCACCGTTTCCTGTTCACGGAATCGACGAGGCATTAGGAATCAAGCCAACTGTGTTGCCTTGGTTCACACTGGTTGCAGGTGCGTGTGGTACCACCACAGCTCTAGTGATGGAATGCTGGATGAATGGATATTCGTATCCTTATATCATCTCTGGCAAGCCGTTTATCAGCTTGCCAGCCTTTATCCCGGTTGCATTCGAACTGACGGTTCTTTTCGCTGCCTTTACCACCGTGTTCGCCATGCTGGGCTTGAATGGCCTGCCTAAGTTCTCCAGTCCTGTCTTCAACAATCCAAAGTTTGATCGTGCGACCGATGACCGATTTTTCATTTGGGTGGACTCCCGCGATAAGTACTTCAACAGCGACAAGGTCAAATCGCTTTTGGAGGGCACTAGCCCTCTAGCAGTGGAGGAGGTCAGGGGAGGATGGATCTTCAAACGAAGTTCCAAAGGTTTGTATATCGGCATCCTAACTCTAATTTTGGTATCGCTCATTCCAGCCGTACTTGTTTTGGAACATGAGAGCGGTGGAAGACTGAGAACTCTCGTTGGCACGTCTCTTTTGACATGGACTTCATGCCTTATCGAAAGGCTCAGAAAGAGACAACGATTTTCGCGGATGGTCGCACTCAACGTCCTCCGGTACCGGGTACTGTGCCTCGAGGCGGCTATGCTACGGATGATCCCTATTATTTGGGATTCACTCCAGACAACAAAAACAGCTTCTAGCGGACAGCAGTGGCCGCTTTTCGCTTTGTGAGTTCTCAGGAGGGCGCCTCAAGAAGAGGCTAAGGCTCAAGAGCCAGCTAAGACCGAAGCCGCCAAGGAAGCAACGCCAGCACAAGAACCTGGCAACTCTTCAGGAGGCCACCCAGGAGCCAGAGAAGAAGGAAGTGGCTAAGGTTGAAGATACTAAGCCAGCAGAGTCTCCAAAGGCTGAAACTCCTGCGAACAAACAGGCAACTCCCGCGGACAGTGTACAAGCCAATGGCCAACCTCCAGTCACGCCACCAGCAAAGTCGTAGACCCAACCGCTGCGGCACCTGCGACTCCTGATCGCAATTACTTGGATAAATTGCCTGAGCAGTTAGAAGCCAACGAGGCATTATTCAAGTTGGGACGCAGCAAGTTCGAGCAAGTTTGCTCTGCATGCCATGGTTTTGGTGGTTACGGTAATGGCTTGGTGTCTAAGCGAGCCGAATCGATTCAAGCCACCTTTTGGTTGCAGCCAACCAGCGTTCATGATGAACGGGATTCAAAAGCAGCCAATCGGCCAAATCTATTACACCATTACCAATGGAAAAAGGCAAAATGGCTGGATATGGTTCAACGCTGAACGTGAAGGAACGTTGGGCTGTTGCACTGTATGTCAAGTCACTGCAACGCAGCCAGAATGCTCAGGCTACGGGACTTGGGCAATTAAATTACGAACTAAATTATTGGAATTACGCTTCTAGGTTTTCGCGATGGCAACTGAACATATTTCCAGCGATAACATTACCTTCCCAGCAGAATGGCGAGCCAAACGCGTGCCGCTACTTGCTGCTGGAGCCGTATTGATTGTCGTGAGCATTTTTCTGTTCATGACAATGGGAGACAACAAGACGCAGCTCTTGTTCCACTCCTACCTGACGAACTTCATGTATTGCCTAACATTCTGCTTAGGTGCACTGTTTTTTGTCATGGTGCAGCACCTTGTTGCGAGCTGGCTGGAGTGCCCGCTGTTCGACGAATTTGCCGAACTCTATGCTTCTACCATACCATTCTGGGCGCTGTTGTTTCTACCAATCCTGATCACCTTGTTTGGCGGATCGCACGATTTGTACAGTTGGAATCAAGCTGCGGATAAAATCGACAACCCCGTTGTCGTAGAGAAGCTGGCGTACCTGAACCCCAAGTTCTTCACGCTGAGAACCCTGTTTTATTTCGCGGTGTTTATCTTCGCTGCTCGTCTCTATTTTGGAATGAGCCGCAAGCAAGATGAGAGCGGCGGATAGAGAGATCACACTGAAGTTGCAACGTTGGGCTGGCCCGCTGATAATGCTGTTCTCAGTGTCGCTGAACTTCGCAGCGTTCGACTGGATGATGTCGACCGACCCAGCCTGGTACAGTACGATCTATGGAGTCTACGTATTTGCCGCAAGCATGCTTAGCTTTTTCGCAGTGATGATTTTGACCTGCTACTTGCTTTCAAAGCAAAGGGCGATTGCAGAAGGTCGTCACCACGGAACATTTCCATGACATGTCGAAATTTCAGTTTGGCTTTATCGTCTTTTGGTCCTACATTGCGTTCTCGCAGTTTCTGCTGTACTGGTACGGCAATATTCCTGAAGAAACCATCTGGTACAAGCATCGCATGGAGAACGGCTGGGGAACTTGGGGGTGGTGTTAATTGCAACACACTTTGCGGTTCCTTCCTAGGAACCGTATCGCGGCACGTGCGACGACGTCCGGCACTGATGGCTTTCTGGGCTAGTTTCCTGCTGGTCGTGCACTGGCTAGATATGACATTTTTGATTATGCCGAATGTTCACGGTGTGGGTGTTTCGGTTTCCTTGATTCTAGCCCACGGACTTTGCTGGATTGGCATGGTATTGTTGTTCCTCGGACTGTTTTTTGTGGCGGTTGGCGAGACTCCGGTTGTTGCCCTTAAGGACCCTTGGCTACCCGATTCGCTGGCATATCACAAACCTTCCGTAGTACTGACGAATTGAAAGAATCATGGCTCGTTACGGACGACTTAGATTACAAAATCGATTGCGATTTCCGCGGTCATTAGCTCGATAGTGCTTTTTCTGTTGATCATGGCAGGGTAGGGCTATGTCTTACACCTGGGTCTTCGTACACGGAGGAAGAACGATCGAACACGGCCAAGTACACCGTTTCAGATCAAGAAATCGCGGCCCAGAAGGGCTGCGTTACAAAGGTAGGTAAGGTTCAGGATCCCGCTGTCAAGGAGGGGTGATGCGCCGACGGAGCGGAATTTGCTGCCGATCCGAGAAGGCACAAATGATCATTGGCAAGGAGCTTGGTCTCAGCCAAAGACTTAGGGCACCTATGCCGACGTTCACTATGTCAATTCGTTCTATGCTGCAGCCTGCTGTTTTGGGGGGGTGCACTTCGGGCTGCCTCCGAGGGGAGTCAGTGGAACGATTTGCCAGTAGTTGACTTTTCGGGTCTGGGAACGAGTGTCCGCGTAGAAGATAAGGTCGGTGAGTTCATTCCGCTGGAACTTACGTTTCGGAATGAGCAAGGATCGGCGTTAAGCTGGGCAGTTACTTCAAGCAGGGTAAGACGGTTGTGCTTACGCTCAATTACAGTGATTGTCCGGGTTGTGCATCGCTCAACTCGAGAACTTAGTTGAGATGTTGCGAAAATTAGATGGTCGCGCTTAGTGAGAATTACGAGATCGTGACGATCAGTATCGACCCTCGTGAGCAGCCCGACAAAGCTTCCCGAACCAAGGCAAAGTATGCGGGGCTGTTTGCGAGGCACTAAAGTAGCCGAGGGCTGGCATTTCCTGGTAGGCAATCAGCCCGAGATAACTGCGTTGGCAAAATCCTTGGGTTATTACTACACCTACGATAAAAGAGAATAATCGATTCAACCATCCTGCAGTCCTTTACTTCCTCAGTTCCGATGGAAGACTATGTCGGTACTTCACCGATTGGGGGTGGAGCCCGATCAGTTCAAATTGGCGGTGACGGAAGCTGGAGAAGGGAAGTTGACTCCGAAGCTTGGCTGAGGCGTTTTGTGCAGTTTTGCTACACCTATGATCCAGAGAAAAAATCGCTATTCCGCAGACGCGAAAAAGATCATGGTTGTTGGCTTTTACATCCTTTGCGGTTCTTATTGGCTGGTTTTCTTAGCACCTTTTTGGTTTGGGAAATCCAAGCCGGTGGCTGTGGCAAAAGTGGACCAACCAAGCAACTGCGACGACAATTCAGTTTACCAATCCCTAGAATATACAGTAAACCGACTTGGGTAGGTCGTTCACTTTGAGTAGGTTTTAACAATGAATAACTTGCTGTTTCCAATGCTGTTGGCCGAGAACAAGGGAAGTTTCTGGTTCGCCGAGCCTGGCTCGACGTTCGCTGGAAGAAACTGACTTTTTGTTTAATGGCGATCCTCTGGATTTCCCTGTTCTTCTTCGTGATCGTTGTTGGGGCGATGGTGATTTTTGCCATCAAGTACCGTCGACGACCTGGTTACCAGGGTGACTCGACTGCGTTGCACAACAACGCCTTGGAGATCACTTGGACGGTGATACAACCTTGATCGTTTGTTGGATATTCGCTCGCGGCGTCACAGGCTACATCGATATGGTGACTCCACACAGCAGAGACGATAGATATCAATGTTACGGCGCGAAGTGGAGCTGGTCGTTCCAATATCCGAACGGGGCCGAAAGTAATGAACTTCACATACCCGTGGGAAAGCCAATACGGCTGCTCATGAGATCGGATGACGTCCTTCACTGCTTTTACGTTCCTGCTTTCCGCACCAAGGCGGACGTGGTGCCAGGTCGTGTCACACCGCTGTGGTTTGAGCCAACCCTGGTTGGTGACTATACCCTGTTCTGTGCAGAGTACTGCGGGGGACGATCACAGCAGAATGCGGGCTCCTGTTACAGTTCACAGTGTCGAAGATTACGAGAAGAAGCTGGTGGAGCTCAACAAGAGTCCCAGAGGCTCCCGTTGGCGCACGGTCGATGTTGTATGAACGTCGCGGCTGCAAAGGCTGCCACTCCATCGAAACGGGCAAGGTTGTGATTGGACCAAGTTTGCCGGCTCTTGGGGTAAGGATGTGAAGGATTCCGCGACAGGTGCGACGTTGAAGTTCGACGAGCAGTACGTGCAGGAGTCCATTGAAAATCCACAAAAAGGTAATGCGTCCGGAGTATGTGAAGGCAGCTCAGATGCCCTCGTACAAGGGGGACGGTTCAAGGCGAAGGAGCTTGCGGCCATCACTGCCTTCATGAAGGCGTTGGAAGATGGGCAGGTCACTCCTGGAAGAGGAAAGTGCGATGCCTCCACCCGAAGCTCCAGCAGCCACTGGCGATGGCGCCTCCCAAGATCAATTAGTTCGTTTGAAGAGAAGACAGTTGTCCCATTCGGGCGACGCAAATACACATAGATTTAGGTATAAGGTGAAGCGATGAGCGGCAGTACAGCGGTTCACACGCAAAGCAACAGTGACAATTATTTGTTCAATACTCGGGGCTTCCTGAGTTGGGCTCTCACGGCTTGATCACAAGCGTATTGGCATGATGTACCTTGTCGGGGTTATGTCGGCCTTTTTCATTGGTGGTATTCTGGCCCTGGTTCTGCGAGCGGAGCTAGTCGACGCAGAAAATTGGTTTTTGACCAACAAGCAATACAACCAAGTGTTTACGCTTCACGGCGCGGTGATGGTTTTCCTATTCATCATCCCCAGCGTTCCGGCGGCTCTTGGTAATTTCTTGGTTCCTGTGATGTTGGGAGCAAAGGACGTAGCGTTTCCTCGTCTAAACCTGTGCAGTTTCTATCTGTGGTGATCGGAGCCGGTTTTCTTTTTAGTCGCTCTGCTGTCGACCGGATTGGATACAGGTTGGACTTTCTACAACGCCTTACAGTACGCAAACTACTGGGCCTGTGGTTGCGGCAACTATGGTGTGTTATCCTCGGGTTTAGCTCAATCTTCACCGGTCTGAACTTCATCGTGACGATCAATACGATGCGACCACCAGGGATGACATGGTTCCGTATGCCGTTGTTCCTCTGGGCGACCTATTCGAAGTCTATCATCCAGGTTCTTGCGACTCCAGTACTTGGTATTACTGTGGTGCTGCGGCAGCAGAGCGGGTGATGGGGATTGGTATTTCGATCCTAATACAATGGTGACCCGGTAACGTTCCAGCACTTTTTCTGGTTCTATTCCCACCCAGCCGTTTACATCATGATTCTGCCTGGTATGGGAATCATTTCTGAGCTGATGAGCGTTCATAGCCACAAGGGTATATTTGGCTATCGGTTCATTGCGTACAGCTCAGTGGCGATTGCGTTGTTCGGCTTCCTGGTTTGGGGACACACATATGTTCACTTCTGGCATGGCCGATGTGACGGTGATCGTGTTCTCTGCTTTGACTTTCTCGGTGTCGATCCCCTCGGCCATCAAAGTCTTCAACTGGCTCGCGACCCATGTACAAGGGTACTGTCCAGTTGAATACCCCAATGTGTTACGCCGCTAAACTTCATTTTCTTGTTTCAACCATTGGCGGTTTAACAGGTTTGTGGCTCGGTACACTGTCCACGGAATCGTCCTCTGCACGATACCTACTTTCGTAGTTGCCCACTCCACTACGTGATGATGGGCGGAACGATGGTTGCCTTCCTGGGTGGTGTGTCCACTGGTGGCCGAAGATGGTTGGCAAGATGTTCAACGAGTTTTGGGGGAAGGTCTCTTGCTTGGTCGTCTTCGTTGGATTCAACATGACGTTCTTGGCCTCAGTTCGTTATGGGTAGCCGTGGGATGCCTAGAAGATATGCGACATATGATCCGCAGTTTACTGTTTTCCATGAATGTCGACCTACGGTGCATTTACTCTCGGTATAGGTTTGTTCATCGCTCTGGGTGTGCTGATTCCTTCGCTGTTGAAGGGGCAGGGCCGCTCCGGATAATCCTTGGGGCGGTGCAACTTTAGAGTGGCAGTGTACAATCTCCGCCACCTTATTACAACTTCCATACTCCACCGGAAGTAAACGACCCATACAACTACAAGCCGCTCACCTATCGTGGCGAAAGGGCTGGGAGTACGTTCGTCCCAAGCCATCAACCGTTCCGCAGCATCTGAACCAAGTTCCCGTATAGAAAAAAATCCTGTCATGTCGCACGATCACGCAGCAGACCACGGACACGATCATCCTTCGTTCCTGGCTCACCACTTTGATGACCCTGAACAACAGTTCGATGCGGGTAAACTCGGTAATTTGGCTGTTCCTGGTAACTGAAGTGCTTTTCTTCAGTGGGATGTTTTGCGCCTACGCTTTGTATCGCAGTCGCAACCCAGAGGTGTTTACCTTTGCCAGCACTTTTTGAAACACCAAGCTCGGGGCCTTCAACACTGGCGTTCTGCTGTTCAGTAGTTTGACGATGGCCTGGGGGAGTGCGGTGTGCTCAGTTGCGGCAAAGGGGAGGGCTGGTTGTTTGTCTAGCAATCACACTTTGGTGTGCCTCGATCTTTTTAGGCGTCAAGGCTGTTGAGTATACGCAAAGTGGGACATGGGTTTGTTGCCCGCGAGTTTCTATCTGTCGCAGTACGCTCAGCCAGAATTGCATCATCATGCTTGGGAACCGATGAAAGAATTGGGTTGGTCAGGCGCACATGACTTGGCTCACTCGCCTGTGCATCGTTCCAGGTTTATTCCTGATCGGGTTTGGTGTGTGGGACCGTACGCAGCTTTACTAAGAAAGATCGCAGGCTGATCGAGGTTTCCTCTTCACTGCTAGCCACAGCTTTGGCGTTCTTTATCGGCGTTGGGATTGGGAAGGTGTTCCAGCATGCCGAGGAAGCAGCGGCTTCTAGCCATCATGCCGCAGTCGATCATGCGGATAATGGAACAGCAGCCATAGATGAGAAAGCTAACGTGACTGGCGGTCACTTCGTTTCAACGGACGCAAAGTCGAAGATTGGCGCGCCAGCCGTCGAAAGTTATGATCAGAAGGGAGGAGCTGGGTTGTTCTTTAGTATTTACTATTTGCATGACCGGAGTCACACGCAGTGCACATTATTGGTGGGATGATAGTTCTGACCTGGCTGCTGATTCGCTCATCGAAAGACGTCTTTCACGAGCAGTACTTCGGGCCCGTTGACTATGTGGGATTGTACTGGCACTTGGTCGACTTGATCTGGATTTTACCTGTTCCATTGCTTTACCTCATTCGTTAGACCGCAAGGGCAAACTGGCACTTAACCAAAGATTACATTATGTCGCATTCAACAGAAGCACACTCAACACCGGGTCACGGTTCTAGCGTTCATGGTTTTTCTCATCCAACGCCCGTATGGCAATTGATCGCCGTATTTTTGGCGTTGGTCATACTCACTTTCTTGACGGTGGCCCAAGCTTCGCTGAAGCTTGGTAACATTGAACTCTTGGTCGCGTTGATCATCGCAACGATTAAGGCCAGCTTGGTGATCATGTTTTTTATGCACATGATTCACGACAAACCACTTAACGCAATTTTGTTCATCGGTTCGTTCATTTTCGTAGCTCTCTTCCTGGGCTTTACCTTGATGGATGCATCTGCCTACAACGACCGGATTGAACTGAAGACTATTTTGCCGGATCCACCTGCCAAACCCAATGCAGTAGTATCTGATTGCACTTGATCAGGCGTAATTTGATGATTGGTAAGGCCAGCTTAGCAGCTGGCCTTTTTAATTGACGATTGGCCACTTGTCGGACGCGTTTCAAGCGGTTCAAATTCGGAAAAGTCATTCCGCTTATTTTGTCGAGACATCCATGGAACTTACGAATCTCATTTCAGCTCGACAGTTAACAACACCGTTGCTTTCTGAGATCTTCTCGTTGTCGGGCAAGATGGAAAGATCTGTGCGAGCGCAAAGGCCGCATGGATTTGCTTTCTGACAAGATGATCGGTTTGATGGTTTTTAGAGCCAAGTTCAAGAACTTTGCTCAGCTTTCAATCTGCTGCACAACGGCTGGGGCTGGCATCGTCTTTATTCAAGGCGTTGGTTCGACCTCGTTTGAAAAGGGCGAATCGTTGCACGATGCCACGAAAGTTGTAAGTGGCTACTGTGATTTAATTGTTGCAAGATTGCTAAATCAGGGGATGCTCAGATTGCCTCGGCAGCTAGCGATGTGCCATTCATCAATGCTGGCGATGGCGGTAACGAACATCCCACTCAGTCGATCGTGGATACATTTACGATTCTGCGCGAGCTTGGAACTCTTGATAATCTTTCCATATTACGTTTGGGTTCGATCCGCTTCAGTCTAGGAGTATTCACTCGCTGTGCCTAGTATTGTCCGCAGTTTAGTAACGTTAGCTTCGATTTCATTTCCCCACCAGAGCTTCGGGCACCAAGTTGGTTGATTGAAGATTGTAGAAGCCGTGGAGTGAAGGTGAGCGAACACACTAGTTTTGAGCAGATTCCCCAAACAGATGTCATCTATCTGAATCGGCTGCAGGAAGAGCGTTTCGCTGACAAGTCACTGTTTGAGCGATATCGCTACGAATACCGGCTGACTCGCGACAACATTCCGCCGAAGACTCGCTTGATTCTTGATCCACTGCCACGTGTGGACGAAAATATGCTATTGATGTAGACTCGCTGGATATCGCTGGCTATTTCCGGCAAGCCAAAAACGGGGTTTATGTGCGCATGGCACTGTTGCTAAAGCTGCTGAACCGTGATCTGGTCTAAGCTGAGGAGCAAGCGAACTGGCATAACCAGTCCAACAGCGTTAAGGGCCCAGCTTCAGTGGCCTGTAGAATTACAACTACAGGCCGTGCTACTACTAGGCCGTGCTACTGCTAGGCCGTGGGACTGCTAGGCCGTGGGACTGCTAGGCCGTGGGACTGCTAGGCCGTGGGGACTGCTAGCCTTCGGACTGCTCGGGGAAAGCTCCAGTTCTTTTGTTGTTTCAATTTCATTCGGTGGCTCTACCGTTTCTGGTTTCCGAGCGGACTTTCCCTCGCCACTCGACTCACTAGCGTCTTTGGACGACGCTGAACCGTTTTTCGTAGCGGGCTCTTCCAGCACAGGCTTAGCAGCACCGTAACTCACCTTTTCCGTTGTCGTTGGCGGTGCGGCGGAAGACCACACGCTCGCTGCCGAGTAAGGATCGGAGTAACTAAGTACCACAGGCGACTGAACCAGATGTGGAACTTGAACGGTCACATTGTAAGTTTCGTAACGCAACTGTCGCTTTGGAACAGTCACCTTGGTTTTGATGGCTTCGTTCTCGTAGTACTTAACGGGTACGTCGCGAGTTACCGTCTCAACCTTGTAGGAGGTCCGCTCCACGGTTTTCGGACGCACCATGACCTGCTCAACCCACTCCACGCGATCCACCGGGACTTTGCGAGTTAGAGTCTGAGTCACTGGCTTTTGGACCGTCACAGGGGATCTTGCGGGTTTCGTACACTGGCTCCATGCGAGTAACGTTATAGGGTACTTGAGTTTGAACAACTTCGTTTTGCATTCGAGTGACCTGTACCGGCAACTTGCACGCTTTGCACTTGAGGCATCAACGATGTTTGCGGAACAGTTACCTGAACAGGGTTGGGCTGATAATAGATCTGAGCATTCATTTGGCCGGGTGCTGTGTACGGAACCCACCCCAGCCCCCCACGGCGGTAGGCAACGTTGCCAAGAGGATCTGCAGACATTCCGCCAGCCATCCATCGCAAGCCATAGCGAGTATCGCCAGGGGTGTAGTAGGGCTGAGCCACATACTGACCTTGGTCCACCATAGCGGTTTGATAAGTTGTCACGGGCTGGTAAGTCGTGTATTGCTGCGTTGTCAACTGAGTTTCCGTAACAGGACGCTGAACGACTTGACTTTGAGTCTGCATGTAGGTCTCGGTTCTCGGCCGATAGCTCATGTAGGTTTCCTCACGTTCGCTTGTCTCTTGGACATACGAAGTCTCTTGGTAATTCTCGTCGATCCAGTCACGTTTGCTGACAGGAGTGCGTACTGTGTATCGCTCTTCGACGGTGCTGGTCTCAACCACCGGACGGCGTTTGCTGATAGCTGCGCGTCTCAATTCGCTCTTTCAGCACGGGACGGTACGTGGTGACCTCTTGCTCTTCGTAGACCCAATCCCAAACTAGTCGCTGCCGCTGCTCGACACGCTGTTCGTAAACGGTACGAGGTACAACCGTATAAGTTGCGCGCAATCGCAAACTTGCGCAGGAAGCTGATTAGCACTAAACGCAACAACACCTAAAGCGATAAATCGCTTCCATGGCTTACAGATTTTTTGAAGCATCATTGGATGGATCATGTTACCAAGTTTCTAAATTCAAAATGGTAGGTGGAACGGCGTTACTGCCGACACTTTGGCGATCCTTGCCCATCCATGCTGCTACAGGCCTTACCCGCAGCTCTTGGACTATTGCATATTGTCGTTTCCAGCCGTAACTAGTCAAAGATTGATGCATTGCTAGCACTCTGCAAAACTGTCCAAGTATAAGTAAATCCTGGGCCTACAACCAAATTTGGGTCATGAAACGACAATTTGGCACGGTTCGACACTTCTGGCGTCCAACGTTGCCGACCGTCCAATCGCTACAAACTGCACTGATTGCGTAACCCGTGTCAGGAAAGAGCCTAAGTCCATAGGGCTCCCCACCCTCAATCTAAGTGTTTGAGCGTCCTGTTGAAGCATATTTTTAGTCTAACTGCCGAAAATCGCTTAAGTGGCACTGCGGTCGGTCCGTTTATGCCGACCAGGTAAAATAGCTCGCAGGATGAACTTCCCAATTTGCGGGCTGTAAGTACCATACTGGCGGTCGAAAAGGCTGGAAAAAGGGGCCAGAAATCTGGTCAGCGTGATCCGGCGAGTTCAGCCACTATCAAAGAGTTGGCGTGAATGATCCATCACTAGCCGTCGGTCAGTCGTCTAGACCGACCAAGCCCTCCCATCAAAAAAGCAAGAAGAACAAATGGAAGCTGGAATCGTCGGTCTGCCAAACGTTGGCAAGAGCACACTGTTTAATGCATTAACCTGCTCTACAGGGGCTCAGGCAGCCAACTATCCATTCTGCACAATTGAACCCAACGAAGGCATAGTGTCGGTTCCCGATCAGCGTTTGGATCGCATCGCCGCCCTCATCAAGCCTCAACGTATCATTCCAGCGGCCCTTAAGCTGGTCGATATCGCCGGTATCGTAAAGGGAGCCAGCGAAGGCCAAGGACTTGGCAATAAGTTCCTCAGTCACATTCGCGAAGTCGATGCGATTTTGCAAGTCGTCCGTTGCTTCGAAGACGATGACGTGATTCACGTCGCAGGTTCCGTCAATCCAGTATCCGATGTTGAAACTATTGAGACTGAATTAATGCTAGCCGACATTCAGACGCTGGAAAATGCGATGCCTAAGGCTGAGCGATCGGCCAAGAGCGGCGATAAGGAAGCCAAGATTCGAGTGGCTGCCATCAAACGCTGCATGGATCATCTCGCTACCGATCAACCTCTTCGAAAGCTTGAAGTTCCCGAGGCTGAAGCGAAGGAGATCTCCAGTTATGGTTTGATGACAGCCAAACCGGTACTCTACATCGCTAACGTCAATGAAGACGACTTGTCAGGCAAAGGGCCACTGCCGACTGCTTTACGCGCCTTTGCAGAGAAGGTTGGCGCATTGGTTGTACCCGTTTGCGCAAAACTTGAAGCAGAGTTGGCTGAGTTGGAAGAGCCCGATCGTGGCGAAATGCTTCGATCGATGGGTCTAACGGAGCCAGCTCTGGCCGTCGTAGCCCGCGAGGACCTATCGCACGCTAGGACTGCAGAGTTACTTCACGGCGGGCGAGAAAGAGGTTCGTGCCTGGACAGTTCCATTGGTGCAACAGCCCCTCAAGGCGCGGGAGTCATTCACACCGACCTTTGAACGAGGCTTTATTCGTTGCGAAGTCTATTCGCTCGAAGACTTGGAGCACTTCAAGAGCGAAAAGGAGATTCGTAGCGCAGGCAAGCTTCGCACGGAAGGCAAGACATACATCTTGCAGGACGGCGACATTTGCCACTTCCTTTTCAACGTCTAACTATTCGCGAGGCATACTGACTGCTTCTTTCCATGCTGGGTCGTACTCGCGAGCCCACAAAGCTTGTTGCTCCGCATCATTCCGAACGTGTCCGTTCTTAGGATCGCTGTTTACGGTTCTTGCGGTTCGATGAGCGATATTGCCAAGGTGACAAAGCAACGTGCTCTTATGGGCTTCCGTGATCGGCTGGGTTGAGCCCTGCCGGATTGTTGTCACGAACACACTCGATGAAGTTCTGCAAATGCTCTATTTGCCCGCCCGATGCATTGCGGCCTTCTTCGACCATTTTGTCTTGACGATCAAAGATGCGGAACTTTGCCATCTACCATCCAGGTTCCAAAAGAACCCGCCGTCCACCATAGAAAACAGAGCAGCAAATGTGCTTGTTACAAGAGGTTGCATTCCAGACAATTTGACGACCTTCGGCAAACTCATAGCTGGCGATCTGAGTGTCTGGCGTTTCTTGATCGTCGTCAAACCAATATCGTCCGCCCGAACTGACGGTCTTGGTGGGGAAGTCGACCTGAAGACCCCAACGACAAAGGTCCAATCCGTGAACGCCGTTGTTGGCCAATTCACCGCCACCCCAATGCCAGAACCAATGCCAATTGTAAGGTACATAGTTGGCGCGATAGGGCTTACGCGCGGCTGGTCCTTGCCACAGATCATAGTCAAGGTTGGCTGGCGGTTGAGCGTCCTTCTCCTTACCGATTGTGCCGCGAAGGCCAGTGTAGTAGCAGCGACTGAGAAAGATGTTGCCAATAGCACCTTGATGCAGCTTGGCCATAGCGGCTTGCGTCCCAGGAGAACTGCGCCGCTGCGTTCCCATTTGTACGCAGCGATTGTACTTTTCTGCAGCTTGAATCATCCACTCGCCCTCTTGAGGATTGTGGCTGCAGGGCTTTTCAACATAAACATGCTTACCTGCTTTGCAGGCCATGATCGTCGCTGGTCCATGCCAATGATTGGGTGCTGCGCAGAAAAGTGCGTCGATGTTTTTGTCGTCAAGGATGTTGCGGAAATCTTTAACGCCTTTCGGCGTTGAGCCAAAGCGATCTGAAAACTGTTTGGCCGCACTAGTCAATCTAGCTTCATCGACATCGCACAAGTAAGCGACCTCGACATTGCTCATCTTGGCTGAGTCTTTTGCTAGGTCCATTCCTCGGCTCAATCCCATCACGCCGATGCGAATGGGGCGAGGCTGTTCGTTCTTGGTTTCTTGATGCGCGTGTAAGGTAGACGCCGCTGCGGTGAGTGAGGCGGTGGCGGCTAGAAATTCTCTACGTGGCAACATAACGGTGGGACTCGCAAGGCAAGTGGAATGTAGGCAGTGTGAAAGAGGGGCTAACATTATGGGCTTACGGCAGGCAATGTGCAAAAAAATAGCCGAGTTTTTTCAACTCGGCTATCTATTTTTTGAGTCAATCTTCGAACAGCTCTAAGCTGACTTCTCCGATCGCGACCGATAATCAACAACATCCCACGCCAGACCGAAGACGCGCATCGTGCGAATTATCATGTAGGTCATGTCGACTTCCCACCACTTGTGACCATGCAAAGCCATACGTGGATGAGCATGATGGTTATTGTGCCAGCCTTCACCGAAGGTTATCAATGCTACCCACCAGTTGTTGCGGCTGTCATCGCGAGTCTGATAGTTCTTGTAGCCCCACATGTGACTGGCGCTGTTGACCAACCATGTCGCGTGAAGGACGAAGACCATTCGCACAAACACACCCCACACCAACCAGCTAAGCGCTAATGACCATCCGCCCCAAGCGTAGCCGATGCCCATGATGATCGCCGATGTGATCACGTTTACGGGCAAGAATAGATAGTTCAACAATCGCATGTACTTGTCTTGGTAAAGGTCAGGAGCCCACTTCTTGTAGAACTCGCTAGGATCCTTACCACCAACAATGTAGGCTAGCCAGAATACGTGACTCCACCATCCTCCATCGCGAGGCGAATGTGGGTCACCTTCTTGATCGCTTCGTGCGTGGTGCAATCGGTGAGCGGCAACCCATTGAAGTGGTGGCCCTTCTCCCGCTAAGCAACCGATGGTCGCAATCGTGCGCCGCATGAACTTGGTGGTACTGAAGCTGCCGTGTGTAAGCAAGCGGTGGTAACCTAAAGTGATTCCCACGCAACCACACAGCCAGTGAAGTGCAAATACCAGAACCAATCCAGACCATGTAAAGGTCCAAGGTGCTGCGATCATTCCCAGGTGAGCGATCGACAACCAAATAACTGCTTCCCAGTTAATGTTATTCTTGCGGGCCGTGAACGGCTTACCCGAGGCCCACTTTAATGACTTTGATGCTTCTGTTGGGGTTCCACCCGAAAGTAACTCAGATACATCCTTTTCAGATACCGGCTGAACTGCCGGTTCGCTGACCTGACGATAATGACGTCGGGTCGAGCGTCGACTCTTCTTATTCGACATTGCAAACTTTTTTCTCGCGAGGTGAGGCCGCATCTCCGTGCAGCGATTACAACTGGCCGTAAGTGTTCGGGCCCAAGGCAAGTTCGTAGAGGCTGATGAAAGATTGGCAGGAAATTACGACTAGCCGCGTCAAACCTCAAGATTACCCTTGAAGACCACTCACGCGCTAGTTGCTTAATTGTTCCCCTTCGAAAGCTTAGCGTCTAGGCGGAAACTAGCCCATTTTGCCGGTTTTGGGCTGGCCGAGAGGAAAAAACTGGCGCAAATACTCCAGTTTCCCACTTTTCTGGTAATCGCGGCAAATTATCGCAGCTAGCAAATGCTGAATGCACGCGTTAGATAATCCGTTGCCAAGAATCGAAACAAAAAGGCGATCATGAGCGATCGATACGTCACACACCTCGAATCTGCCCTGGATCAGACACCTCTCAATGCCAACGTGATCCAGTCGATGCACAAAGATCGACCGCTTTGGGTGCGCTACGATCTACAAGCCATCAAGTCTCAGATTCCGCGCAGCGTTTTGAACGAGCGGGAAAGAACGTTGTGGCGTTATCGCGAGCTACTTCCGGTCGGCAACGCGATTCAACCTGTCTCGTTGGGCGAACAAAACACGCCCTTGCTGGAGTGCCCGAAGCTCGGCGCAAAGTTTGGCCTCCAGCATCTGTTTGTTAAGGATGAATCACATCTGCCAGGCGGCAGCTTTAAGAGTCGCGGTATGGCTATGGCCATGACGATGGCTAAGCATTTTGGTATCCAGCGCGTTGCCTTGCCCACAGCTGGAAATGCCGGCGGCGCCGCGGCCGCGTACGCGGCTCGAGCCGGTATCGAGTGTTTTGTGTTCATGCCGAAAGATACGCCGATTGTCAATCAATACGAGTGCGATCTATTCGGCGCGAAGGTCTATTTGGTCGATGGCCTGATCAATGATTGCGGAAGGATTGTTCGTCAGGGCATCACGTCCATGAACTGGTTTGATCTATCGACATTAAAAGAGCCTTACCGCATCGAAGGTAAGAAGACGATGGGGTTGGAGCTTGCCGAACAGATGAACTGGCAATTGCCCGACGTTATCCTCTATCCAACCGGCGGCGGTACAGGCCTGATTGGTATGTGGAAGGCCTTTCAAGAACTGCAGCAGCTTGGTTGGCTGGATAGTGCAAAAATGCCTCGAATGATCTCTGTTCAATCATCAGGATGTAGCCCCATCGCAAGAGCCTTTCAGCTTGGCGAGAGATTTGCGGAGCCATTCCAAAATGCGGCCACGATCGCAAGTGGCTTGAGAGTTCCAGTCGCTGTAGGAGACTTCATGATTTTGGACGCCGTGCGTCAAAGCGGCGGAGTTGCCATCACCGCTGACGAGGCCAAAGTTGTTCATTGGACTCGACAAGCCTGCAGCGCGGAAGGAATCGCAATCTGTCCCGAGACAGCTTGTTGTTTTGAGGCACTTGAGCAACTGACGCAGTCGAGCCAAGTCAAGCCAACCGATCGCGTGGTTGTCTTCAACACTGGTGCAGCCCAAAAGTATGTTGAGGCCATTCGATGCGACTTGCCAACTTGGTCAGGAAACTTTTGAAAATCAATGCCTTCCTTGACAGCCGATTCTTCAGTCCAATCATGATGTTATGTATTCTAGCCGAACTCGTTGTACCTATCGATTTTTGGCTCGATCACGAAACCATCGCAAAAACTGAGCAATCGTCTTACTCTGTAAACTCGCATCGGCATCATATTCTTCAAGGGTCTTCCCCCAGTAGAAGCCGAAGTATCCGTCTACATACGAACGGCTGAGGTCGAAGAACTGATCCATTTCATTGATTGAGCAACGAAGCGGAAAAAACTCCTCCACGACTACCGGGCGGTTGAGTTGATCATAGATGGCCAGCATTTTGTTGGCATGTTCAACCTTGCCAGCTTCAGGATAGAAATGCACTGCCACGAAATCCAGTAGTTTGTTTCCTGGGCCATGATGAAACGGATCTTTTGCTTGGGGCCAGATGGTGTTCCAGGGAATGGTACCAACCGTTATCAGATGATTTCGGTCTTCTACGCGAATTGCTGCTACGAGTTGTTGGATCCAATCGAAGGCAACTTGATCGCGATCCCGATTGCCGATGTCGAGCGCAATCCGCTGCGTAAAATTCTTCCCCGCGAACTCACCAACCAGCCACTCGCCAGCTTCTTTTGCTCCACCCACAACAGGCTCGTTCATCAGATCGTAACAAAAGATTGCTGGACTGTTCTTGCACACAGATGCAATAGCTTGCCAGAATCGAGCTTGAGATGTCCATCTTTCTGGCTCTGAAGCATTGCTGTACCATGCCGGCGTTGACTTACCGTGATAGCAGCCAAGCCCGGTCACACTCAGGTACAGCCCATTGCTTTCTGCAAGCCGAACTAAGCGACTCAAGTGTTGCAAGGCCGCATCATCAAGATCTTCTAGCGACTTCATAAACTTAACGTACTGAAGGTGAATTCGAACGCAGTTAGCTCCCAAATCCTTCATTTCTCTAAAGTCAGACTCGATTTCGCTCCAACTTTCGACCCAATAGTCTTCAAGCAAACGCCCTTCTCGATCGTGATCGTAGTTGAAACCCCAGACCACAAATGGCTGTTTGCTGTCGGTCTGTATGAAGGACTGCCTATCTTCAGACAAGCGAATCAGCTCCAAAGATCTTTGTGCGAATAAATCGCTTGCAACCAACAGATTGAAAACGGCCGCAACTAGCAACTTGGAATGTAGACGTTTCATGCTAAACCTTACGAATCTAAAACGAACTACTTGCCTTCATGAGACGTGAATGCCTCGCTGTTGCATTGCTTCATGATGCTTGGATGAAGTACAAGGCTGATCTAGCTTTCCACTCCAAACTTAACCATTAAAACTCGACTCGTACGCTTTGGAATTGACTGCTGCGAACAACTACATCGATTGCTGAGCGTATCTTGAAGTTGTTCAACTGCAGGGCTTGATACATCTCATCGAGCAACGGCTGATCGGACAACTGAACAGCTCGGCCCAAAGAGTATCCTAACAGTTTCTTGCAAAACTGACGTACGAACTGTTCTCGTTTTTGCGATAGCAGATATTCGCTTAAGCCATCCATGCCGGCTACCGCTGTTCCGTCTGCCAAGCTTGTGCGAGTGTCGTACTTGGTTGGATCCCGACGACGGCCGATAGCGTCGTAGCCTTCCAAGGCGAAGCCATAAGGATCGATTCTGACGTGACACTTTGCGCAGGCTGGATCGCTCGAATGCTTTTCGATCAATTGGCGTTCGGTTAATCCTTCGGGTGGTGTTTCGGGCAATACGGGTACACCTGCGGGTGGCTTGGGAAGTTTGTCTCCAAGCAGAATCTCACTAACCCAGTTGCCACGCAGTATGGGGCTGGTGCGCGATGCTCCGGCCTGTTTGGATAACACGGATGCCATCGACAAGACTCCACCATCTCGACCATAACGACTAGCTCCACTGATTTTCATCCAGCCATCTGCCAGCTTTGTAATCTTGCCTTGGGCGGAATCCTGTTGAACGTCTACACCGTAATGCGAGGCCAAAGCTTGGTCCACAAACAGATCGTCCGACTTAAGCAGCGTCAGAATCGAACGATTGCTCTGAATGATGTCCATCCAATAATGAATCGACTCTTCATACATCGCACCACGCAGCGTGTTGAATGATGGGAAGGCTTGCTCGCTCTTCTCGTCGTGAGCTGCAAAGTCGTAGATGTGCAACCACTGACAACCAAACTCCGTAGCCAGATTGCGAATCGAATCAGACTTTAGCAAGCGATCGACCTGTTGGTTCAAGTTGCTGGGCTGCGACAGCGAACCCGCATCCGCCAACTCTCGTAACTGACGATCAGGCGGACAAGAGGTCAAAAAGTAGCTCAGCCGCGTGGCCAGTTCATGGTCGCTCAACGAACGGAACTGCACTTCACCGTCTGCTAATCGCTTCACTGGTCCGATGCCGGTTTCCAAGCGATACAAAAATGCTGGAGATACCAGAATTCGGGCTACCAACGATTGAATTGCCAATTCGTGAGGTACTTCATTGCTGAGCAAGTTGTTGTATAGCTTGGTAAGCTCTGACTGTTCCAAGGTGCTCAGCGGTCGGCGCAGAGCATGATTGGCAAAACGTACCACCTCATCAAAGTGCTTTGGCTGAGCGTTTTTCAATTGCTCACGAAACTCTGCAGCGCGATTCATGATTGGTGCTCGAAGCGGCTCAAATGCACTGGGGTCGGCATCTTGAGTTGCGTATTGCCACAGTTGTTCATAGGCGTCAACCAACGCCAATGCATCACGCGAAACAAAATGCAGCTCATCCCAATAGCGTTGCAACTGGGCAACCTCAGCATCGCTAAGCATCAGATCTTGAAGCGGCTGATCCTCGCGGTAGTACAGTGTTAGCGTAACCACTTCGTCAACAGGCACAATTTTGGTGTAGCACAGAGCAGCTGGGAAAAGGTCTCGGAAATCTTTAAAGCTTTGTTCGAATTGCCTTCGTGCGCTGCCTGCGTTCGAAACAAGCACAGGTTGTAAGCTGGATGCCGTTGTGCCGCTGGATGTCCATGCTCCCTGGTTTGCGTTCTCGCGAGTCGGACTGGCAACCAGCCCAGTTGATTGAGGTGGCTGAGACGTAATGCTAACCTGAACTGAACCCAACTTCTGCTGGTCGGAAGCCTGACCATCGACAATCGTCGCGGTGGTGACCAACTCTGTTCCTTCGACTAACGAAGCAGGCAATTTGATCGCAACGACGGATGGACTTTGCACATACAAGCTATCAGCATCTACTGGATTTTGCTTGTCGGTTCGCACTCCAAAATCACTCGCGGGCAGGCCTAAGCCTGAGGTTTCGCTGTTTAGATTGGATCGATCCACAGTGAGTCGCTTGAGCACGCTGGACATCAGCGGTCCGCCCAAAGATTGAAGCTGTTGAATCAATGTTCGATCTGCGGCTGATGCTGCGGCCAACTCGGCAGGCTGAGCTGCGAGTAGTTTGACAATCAACTGCGCAATCAAAGCTCTCTCGGACGAATCACCGCTGGCCTGCCACTTCGCTAACAATGAACCTGTTGGAATCACTGGTCCACTTGGGCCGCTTACGGGCTCGCCAAACAGATGCCAAACATAAGGATTGCCATGTGAATCAGCATGTGGGTTGCCAGCCAGCAAGTTCCCGGACAGGTCAGCCGATAGATCCCATTTCTTGCCCGTAACTGTCGAGTCTGTCACGGGTTCAATCACTAGCTGGATGTTGGTCAGGTCGCAGGAGTGATTTCCATCGCGAGGTCCAATGACCAAACAAAGCACATCTGTGGGAGTTACCGCAATCGAACTGGCCACTTGGATGGGATTGATTTTGTAGCCGTGAGCAACTCCATTGGCCAATGTCTGTACCGTTGAGCCTCGGCGCAGTTGCAAGGCCCAGACGACTCCGTTGCCACATTCGGGGTGAGCATGACGAACATGGCCTGTGACATTTACTTTAGACGATATAGGACTTGCCCATCCAATCACCACCTGCACATTGGGCGCGGGGTGTACAGCGATGCTGTGAGGATACATATTGCCAGGAACTCGAACCTGAGTGTCTGAAGAATTGGCCATGACTCCTAGAGCGTTGTCGCCGACCCAGCCTTTGACGAAATCGTAACCAGAGGCACTGGTAATCGTTTTGGATAAGTGACCTTGAATTTGAAACTGCTGACCGGACTTGATGCCCAAGTACTCGAGCCAGCCTTCCAGGATTTCCTGATTTACTTCGTATTGCTGCGCGAGTTCGGTCAGCTTAAGGTTCGAGTTCTTCATCAGCGAGTCGGCTGCCTTGAGGGCGCGTTCGGTTGCCTGAAGATGCTTGGCGTTTGCGTCCCTTCAATGCTTGGCTTACTGCGCGAACATCTTTCAAAAGCAGATCTTGTCGACCCGCCGCAACAAGTCTAGGTTTTCTGCCAAAACAACTTGGTCGCCTTGATTGCCATCGCCGGCGTCACCAGCAACTAGATAGATAGTGACTTCATCGGTACCTTCAGCAGGCTTGGGCATCGCGAGGCGAAAATCTTGCGATGTAGCTATTGGATTGATGGCTTCCATCCATGACTTTGGGCCATTAACTTTTCCGATGTGCCCAACGCTATTGAACTTCCACAGCGACTTTTGCCAGCTGTGAATGTACTCAAGCAGTTTAGGCAAATCTGCTAGCTGCGATTGCTCCCATTGCTGAGCGAGCATCGCGACAAGCTGACTTTCGGGCTTGTTGAGTGCTGTCCACAACAATTGCAGATACTTTGGGCTGAGCCCATTTTCGGAAGCGAGTTGTTCGATTGTTTTTGTACCAGTCCGCAATGATTGTCGTTGTTCCAGCGTTACGCGCAGATAGCTCTCGATCGGCAGACGACCACCGCCATTTGTGTTGAATACAATGCCTTGTAGATTTACCTGAGTCCCACCTTCGGCTGCTGTGTACTTGGCATACAGACTTCGAATATCGGCGAGCGATTCTTCGGTCCAATCGCGGCGCGAAACGGACGGTGAAAATCGAATAGTGTCGGGCAGTAGTACGATGTGTTGGGCCACCTCTTTGCCAGCATCCAAGTACTTCGTTAGTAGCGAGGGAGACATGACCAGCGCATTCCCCGCGTTTGTAAAGCCTTCGCCTGATGCGCCATCGACGGGAAACTCACGGGCGGGATCAAGTGACTTAACTTGGGTCAAGGCACGAATTGAGTTGGCGTACTCTGCATTGCTCAAGCGCCGCAGCACAATTGGTCCGGGGTCTCCCGCCAGTCGTTTGGCCTCCGCGGTTAGAAAGCTGGTCAAAAACTTGCGCAGTTGTTCCATTTCCGCGTCGCTCGGTTGTCTCGCATCCTTGGGTGGCATTTGCCCGGTGCTTACAACATCAGCCGCTCGCTGCCAAACATCGATCTCCTTTCGTGCGGAGCTTATAGCTTGAAACCGCGAAAAGTCGATCTCGGCCTCCGCCAGATCCTTTCCATGGCACTCCACGCAGTACTTCTGAAGCAATGGTAGAACTTGACCTTCAAATTGATTGCCCAGAGCGACATCGGCTTGAAGAGCCCATGTGGAGTTTGGCAGTAGTGTAGCCAATGCCAGCGCCAGGAAGGCAACGCAGAGTAACCGAGTCATATCGAGTAGTCCTTAAGGACGGGTGGGAAGGTCCTATTGGGTCATGGCGTAGGTGACAATATTGATACCTAACGGATACGACCACTTTACCGAATAGTTGCGGAAGTACTCCACTTCCTCACCTTCTCGCTCCCAGCCGTCAGCAATATCGTTATTGTGGCAAAACAGAGCAACTAACCGACCATGATCGTCATGATAGCCCCAGAAGTGTGGAGACGTATCACCGTTCTCGAACGGGCCGTGCCAATCTTCGTAACCCATACCTCGTTGCCAAGCTCGAATGCTGGGTACCTGTGGCAACGATGCGAAGTCGTAAACGATGTGAAAAAGTGGGTGGTCGATCTTCAGTTCAACGGGCTCGCGGTCGGGCAAGACCAGCTTCATCTGTTGACGAATGTGCTGCCATGAGTTGGCAGCCCAAAAATCATCCGCCATAACGAAGCCACCGTTGAGTAAATACTTGCGGAGTGCCTTTTGCTCAGATTCGCTAAGTAGCATGCCTCCGAGGTTAGTCATGAAAACAAATGGATAGTCCAACAGTCGATCGTCAGTTAATCGAATAACATCACCTTCGGGGATGTACCTTGAATGATGTCAACTGAGTTAACCGTACAGAGAAATTCCAATCGCAGTCGGGGAAATCATTCATGCATCCCATTCCTCCACCTCGCCCGCCAAACGAATCGAACTGAATGCGAATGAAGGTGAATATGTCCTTTTCAAAGGATGGATCCACTGTCCACATAGGATAGTCGGAGCGTTGCGAGCGACTGCCGCCACCACCGAAGCCGCCTCCCATCCCGCCACGCTGGAAGCCGCGGTTGCCCTGTCTGCTCTGTGTATCCTGAACACTTTGTGCATTCTGACCAAGTATGCCGCCGAGTTGAACTTGATAATTGGCGGGCGCGGGATCAGCGCTAGTAGTAGCCAGCATCGAGTCTGGTGAGTTGTATTCAATTGCTCGCGATGAGAATTCTGGACTGAATTCCGACTTACGGTTGAAGTTGAAGGCCGATGCATCACGCACAGTACTACTCGCTTGATAGCGGTACTGCAACGCGCCAAGGCTTGCGAAGCATAGAAGAGCTAGAACTGCGATACGTATCAACACTTGGCGATTTAGCCTCCATCAGTTGGCATGATTCTACATAACGGAACCAATCAAAGCTATCTGCAAAGTGACCTAGATAGTTGCTCTGATGACGAAACACGATGACCCCAACAGGATGACCCCAACAGGATGGCTCCAACGCGATGGCCACAATGCGATGGCCACAATGCGATGATTCTGCCGGGTCGCATCAGTCTCTCGGACCTCGCGTGGCAATCCATAGCAAGACTTACGGTCGCTTAATCAGCCTATTTGCAGAAACGTGTCGCAAAAACTAGAATTACGCCTCCTCAAACCGGCTTATCGTCAACTATCCGCCAAAAACCACCTACCAGATTTCATAAAGGTCTGAAAATGAGCCAACACGGTGATATTGCTACCGTTATGGTCGAAAAGCGATTGTTCGCTCCGTCGGCTGAGTTTTCCTCGAAGGCTCGCATCAAGAGCATGGAAGAGTATCAGCAGTTGTATGACCAAGCGGCAGCCGACCCCGAAGCTTTCTGGGCGGATCAGGCGACAAAGTACCTGCATTGGTTCGAACCATTTACGAAGGCGTTGGATTGGCAGAGCCCATATGCTAAGTGGTTTGTGGGCGGAAAGACCAATGCGAGCTACAACTGTTTGGACGCCAACATTGCAGCAGGCCATGGTGACAAAACCGCAATCCTTTTTGAAGGCGAACCAGGCGACAGTCGCACGTTGACCTACAGGCAGTTGCATCAGCAAGTTTGCAAGTTGGCCAACGCGCTCAAGTCGTTGGGTGTGAACCAAGGTGATGTGGTTAGCATCTACATGCCAATGACGCCAGAGCTGGCTATGGCCATGTTGGCATGCGCGCGAATCGGCGCAGTACACTCAGTTATCTTCGCGGGCTTCTCGGCTGAAGCGATTGCAGATCGTAATAATGATGCCAAGGCAAAGCTGCAAATCACTAGTGACGGGCTTTATCGTCGTGGAAAAGTATTGCCGCTGAAGGAGACTGTCAACGAAGCGTTGGCGAAAAGTCCCACCGTTGAAAAATGTTTAGTGCTAAAGCGAGTTGGCAACGAGGTCACGATGCAGACTGGTCGTGATGTTTGGTGGCACGACGTTGTTGACTCGGCTAGCGACGATTGCCCCGCAGCTCAGCTGGATAGCGAGTCACCTCTTTTCATCCTATACACATCTGGCTCAACAGGTAAACCGAAGGGCATTCGCCACACAACTGCGGGCTACAACCTTTATGTGCGTCGAACCTTTGAGTGGGTTTTTGACCTGCGCGAGGATGACATCTACTGGTGTACCGCTGACTGTGGTTGGATCACTGGACACAGCTACATCGTGTATGGACCGCTGACTGCGGGCGCAACGATTTTGATGTACGAAGGCGCGCCAAACTTCCCCGCCGAAGATCGCTTTTGGGCAATCATCGAAAAGTACAAGGCGACGATTCTGTATACGGCACCCACAGCAATTCGCGCATTCATTAAATGGGGTGATCATCACGTCGATAAGCATGACCTAAGCAGCCTTAGGTTGCTGGGAAGTGTTGGCGAGGGCATCAATCCGGAAGCTTGGATGTGGTATCACGAAAAGATCGGCGGCGGCCGCTGCCCAATCGTCGATACATGGTGGCAAACCGAGACGGGTGGAATCATGATGTCGCCACTGCCCGGCGCAATTTCTACCAAGCCAGGTAGTTGCACCAAGCCTTTACCGGGTATCAGTCCAAGGATCGTAACCGAAAATGGCCAGGAACTGCCTCAGGGGCGTGGCGGCATGCTGTGTATCGATAAGCCTTGGCCTGGAATGTTGCGTGGAATCTGGGGCGATGAAGAACGCTACAAGGAGCAGTATTGGACTAAAGTTCCGGGCATGTATCTGACCGGTGATAATGCTCGACTGGATAGCGATGGCTACTTCTGGATCATGGGGCGCATTGATGATGTGATCAATGTTTCTGGTCACCGATTGAGCACTATCGAAGTGGAAAGCGCTTTGGTTTCACACCCTGCGGTCGCTGAAGCAGCCGTGGTTGGCAAGCCCGATGAAATCAAGGGCCAAGGCATTGCTGCTTTTGTTACGCTGCGAAAAGAGGCCACCGAGCAACTACGACAGGAGTTGAAAATGCATGTGCGCAAGGAAATCGGAGCTCTTGCACAGCCCGACGAAATTCGCTTTACCAACGCATTGCCTAAGACTCGTAGTGGCAAGATTATGCGACGATTGCTGCGTGACATTGCCGCTGGCAAAGAGCAAACGGGGGACACTTCCACTTTGGAAGATTACACCGTACTTGCGAAACTTCGTGGCGACGAAGAGTAAGCCTCACGCCTCAGATAACAAGGCTACTCCTTAAAGCTTCGAACCTTGCAGCCGAAAGATCCACTCCAAGGCTGTATTCATCAACTGTTCGCCAGCGCCAACAGCTGCGGGTGCAACTTGGTTGTCAGCACCATAGCCGCCCTCCGCAGCCGCCTCGATCGTTGGAAAGTACTGATGGTAACCATTGCAGTAGCCGAAAAAGAACAGTTGGTCCACGCGGGCACGTTCACGTAGTCGAATGGCATGCTGACAAAAGAACTCGCCCGATCCACTTACCAAAGCGATTTGGCCATTGAGTAAGGCAACGGTTACCCGAGGCCGAATTCCTTCGGCGTATTCTTCAACAAAGTTCGCGATCAACTCTGGGAAGAATGCAACCGAGTAAGCTGTTCGTATCAATGGATTATTGAAGTCCGTTCGCGAGTCAAACTTGAATCGATCTTCCATCACTTTGATCGAAGGTTTTTCTACCAGCTTGGTCTGAATCTGTTGAGCCAACTTTGCCGCTTCCTTGCCTAAGGCTCGACCGTATTGTTGGTGATCTCCGTGCGGGCCACGATTGGTGGAAAGATCACCCGAGGCGCCCTGCATGAACACTGTAACGCCGCCGACGGTAGATTCCAATTCTGCGCGTAAGGCTCCCACATAATCGGCCGAAAACTCCATCTTCTCATCGGGTAAGCTGGTTGGATGAGCTGCGAAGTTGACAATCGTAGCGACCGTTTCTCCAGTCCCAGCATGATCCAGCTTCAACAGAGCCAACCGACGATCCAGCGGAATGGGCTGGATCTTGCTGTGGCGGTTGCGATTGAATCCTTCCAAATCGACAGCCCCTGTTCCAATCTTTACTTGCACAAGTTGATCGTTAGCCGCGAGAATTGCTTGAACGATACCTGCTTCAAGCTCTGCATAGTAGCGAATCGCTGCATCGTACTTGCCTTGGCCATGTCCTGGCTTATCGCTTAGCTCCAGTACCGGACCGTGATGGGTATGTGAACCTGCGATCATCGAGTATTCAATGCCGGCCTTTTGCTTGATGGCATCTCGAATTCGTTGTAGCGATGCCTCGGAGGGCGATCTACCAAGGTCCAGTCCGACGATGGCCAGCTTTCGATTACCAACCTGCAACACAACTGCGGTAGCCTTAAGCGGATCGAGAGTGCCTTGTGAGAGCGAACCATGGCGAGAGCCATAACCCCACATTGGCACAGGTTCTTTGGGTGTGATGTCAGTGACTGCAGCACCCGCTTTAAAATCCCGCGTTACTTGGGCCTGTAAAGATCGGTGAGCTATCGTAAGAGCGACGACAGCAATTACCACACAGCTCTTGCAAGTTGTACATGTGACCACAAGGTGAATCCTGAAGGCTAATTTGAACGTTACTCGATGACTCGCGATGCAGTGTTCTCAAAACCACCATCGCTGAAAATCAGCCATCTTCTAGTAAGCTGCTAAAGGTACATGCCGACGAATCCGCCAGATTCTTCGCTGGCTCGCTGCAGAGCTTCAAGCCGCTCGATCGTTTTGCTTAAGTCGCCAGCACCGATGTATCGGTCGAACTCCACCAGTACGGCTCGCTGAACCGACTCGGCAAGCCAATCTACAATCAACTGGTTAACCCAGCTACACGTTTCTCTCGCTAGATCAACAGTCAAGTCGCAGCTGTGCGACTTCATATCTCGACTGTCTGTCAGCAATACACCTTCGAAATTGAACTGGAACATGCCGATTGCTGGATCGTTAGTCAGGTGGAAAATGCAGCTGGCATTGTGCAAGTAATAGCTGTTCAGCGTTCCGTGTGTCTCAATGGCAGATTGAATTCTAGCCAGCTTTTGAGCGAGTTTCGGGGACGCATCATCGGGAGTCACCATTTTTCCGATGGATCGCAGTGGCAGGCAATCAAACTTGACTTCAACCCACCTCCCAAGTTCCGTTTTACCACTAAGTTTTGCACCACTCATCGGCCCTCTTCCTTCGTAGACTAGTTCGCATAACCACCAGTGTTTTGATGGTATCTTGTAGTACTGGTGGCTACTGAGAATACCACCTATTGCTACTTTCTTAAACGCCAGTACATCAAAACAGTCTAGGGCTAGGGAAAGCCAATAACGCACGCGTGTCCTCGATCCACAATGAACTAACAATAGTCAACGAGTACTTTCAGCCACAATGCGCCAGCAGATACAACCCAAGCCCGTGGGGGCTCTAGGGGCAGATCGTGGCAGTTAACGCGATAGCCCAATCATGATCAACAAGCAAACATTTCCACTGTTTACTCTACTTTTTGGCTTGATTGGCACTACCACAGCCAGCTCACAGCCCTACAACCCGCTGGATATCGACAAGAATTCCAAAGTCGAAACGCTTCTGCTGGACATCGAGTATCAGGCACAAGGGCAGAAAGGTTTGTTGAGGCGAGCTGAGGCTTCGAGTCAAACTCGGAAGGTTCCGATCAAGATTTACTTGCCATCTCAGCAACAAAACAAAACTCCGGTGGTGTTGTTTAGTCACGGATTGGGCGGCTCGCGAGAAGGATTTCAACATGGCGGCGAGCATTGGGCTCGAAGAGGTTATGTGGCTGTTTTCATCCAACATCCAGGAAGCGACGAAAGCGTATGGAAGGGAAAAGCACTTGGGCAACGCATGAATGCCGTGCGCGAGGCCGCCAGCGCACAGAACTTGCTTGCACGCATCGACGACGTGAAAGCAGTGATCGATTGGCTGGAAACTTTACAGAATCAGAACGCATCCAACAGTTCTAAAGCCAAGCTGGTTCAAGCGGATGCTGCTGCTCGCGAGAAGCAACTGGCTTCGCTAATCGATTTTGCCCGCATCGGGATGTCTGGCCATAGCTTCGGGGCTATTACGACTCAGATGGTATCAGGCCAAAGTCCCGCTGTTGCAACTCAACAGCCCACTGACGCTCGCATCGCTGCAGCGGTAGTACTAAGCCCCAGTCCACCCAAATTCGGCCAGCCCGAGCGATACTTTGGCAAGGTTTCAATTCCTTGGTTCTTGATGACTGGAACCAAAGACGATTCTCCGATCGGTGATCAATCTGCTGAATCGCGTTTGACCGTATTTCCAGCTCTGCCAGCGGGCAACAAGTACCAAGTCGTTTTCGATGAAGGCACTCACGCATTTCTTGGTGAACGCGCTGGTGTGCTCAGCCAGTCAGCGCAGGCATCATCGCATGCTCAAGCCACCGTTGCGCTTTCAACTGCTTTTTGGGATGCATTTCTTCGTAATGACCAAGCCGCTCAAAGTTGGCTGAATGGTTCTGGGCCTCAAAGCGTCCTGAGCCCCAAAGATGTTTGGCAAAAGAAGTAACCAGACATGGTAACTTTTTTCAGATTCTCCCAACTTGGACCTAAGGTGTCCAAGGCCTGCTGATAATTAATGGTGTTGAGACGCGGCACTCATCAATCCCGCACTTGCCGCTAAATGCTTAAGAAACACCAAATCAAGGAAGAATCAAAATGCTAGTATTGTCACGAAAAGAAGGCGAAAAGGTATTCATTGGTGAGAACATTGTTGTCGAAGTGCTGAAGGTGAAGGGAAATCGAATTACCCTTGGTTTCGTCGCTCCACAAGATGTGCAAATCATGCGTAGCGAGTTGAGCAAGCCGATAGCTGCCAAGCCAATCGAAGTAGAACTGGTGGTAGAAGATGGCATGTTGGTGGCAGGTTAACTCTGCCAGGACTGCCCGCAACTTAACCAATCGTTAGCAAACTTTGCCGCGACTGATCCAAGCCCAGGATGGACTAAGCGGCAAAGGCGGCCCAGGTGATCTAACCCCTACCGTCGCCAGAATTTTGGTAACTGCTTCATCTTGATATTGCTGCGTCGCAAAATGTGTGATGAATAGTTTTAAACACGATGTCCCAGACTATTCACGGTTGAACACAAATTGCGCGACGAGATTTCCAAGCCGGTATTCGGACTATCCTCCAAACTTTGGGCTGTAGCAGTCATCCTGTGGGGCTGTGCTGCACTTGGGGTTTGGGCTTGGTTCACAGGTTATGCTTGTAGGGCTGAGCCGCTTCGAGCGCGAGAATGTGTTGCCTGGCCTTCAAAATCACTATTGCCAATCGTTCCTCAACAGCAATCTCTGTTGATTTTTCTGCATCCTCGTTGTCCTTGCTCTGTTGCAACCATGCACGAACTCGAGCGAGTCTTATCGAGCAGCAACTCGGCACGCACCAACGTGATCCTCGTTGCCACTCTACCGGTCAATCTGAAAGCTGCTTCACCAAGCACGAACAGTTCCCTACACGATTGGACCGACTCCGAAACCATGGCCTTGGCTTCACGATTTCCAGGAGCTGCGATCTACTGGGATTTCGGCGGCTTGGAAGCTCAAAGATTCGGCGCTACCACCAGCGGTACGGTAATGTTTTTTGACTCCCAAGGAAATCTTCGATTTGCAGGCGGAGTGACCATCGCTCGTGGACATCAAGGCTCAAGCGTTGGGAGCGACTGTTTGAAGGAGTTGTTAAGTCCTAGGTCTCAAGCATCTCAATCATCTCAGGCTGTCTTTCAAGCTGCTCCAGTTTTCGGTTGCCGGTTATGCCTGGATGCAAAGACCGTAATCTCAGATACGCTTAGAAGCTCTAGTGATTCCGTTTTGCAAAGCGACGTACAAAGATCATCCCACGCTAAACTGGTCTCCACAGACAAATCGTCGCCAGAAGGTGCTCAGCCATGATTGTACTGTGCGATCTATTCAAGGCTGTGATCAACGAGTACACGCCGTCTGTTCGCGAAAAGTTTCAAGCTCACACTCGAGCGATTCAGGTTCGCACTGACCGCATCTTTGCTGTACTGATGTTCTTGCAGTGGATGGGATGTGTGGCGATGGCTGTGTGGGTTTCTCCACGCACTTGGTCTGGCTCAGAAAGTTTTGTTCATCCACATGTCATGATGGCAATGATTGGCGGAGGCATTCTCGCATCCTTGCCAATCGCAATGACAGTTTTTTGGTCGGGGCATACATCGACGCGCGTGGTCGTGGCATGTAGCCAAGTGCTATTCTCCTCTTTGCTAATTCACTTGAGCGGTGGAAGGATTGAAACCCATTTTCACGTATTCGGATCCTTGGCCTTTTTGGCTGCTTATCGTGATCCTCGAGTATTGTTGCCAGCGACCGTCATCGTTGCTTTGGATCACTTGATTCGTGGAGTGTGGTGGCCCGAGTCGGTATTCGGTATCGCGACCGCTTCCCATTGGCGTTGGTTGGAGCACGCGGCCTGGGTGTTGTTCGAAGATGTGATACTGCTGACGATCATTCTGCAAAGTCGACGCGAGATGCTGGAGTTAGCGGTTCACACAGTGCGCTTGGAGCAGAGGGAGATCGAACTAGAGAAAGCGATTGAAGCTGCCGAAAGGGCCAATCGTACAAAGAGCAAGTTTCTGGCCAACATGAGCCACGAAATCCGTACACCGCTGAATGGAATCCTGGGATTTGCGGAAGTATTGCTTCGCGATCGTGATAAGGTAAGCAGCGAAGAGATGGACGAGTACCTAACCACGATTCGAAGTAGTGGTAAACACCTGTTGGAGCTGATCAACGATGTGCTCGATCTATCCAAGATCGAGGCTGATCAGATGAAGGTTGAGTCGCTCGATTGTTCACCCCATCAAATCATCTGCGATACCGTTTCAGTTTTGCGTGTGGCAGCGATGGAAAAGGGCATCAAGCTGGACTATCGCTGGGATGGCCCCATTCCCATCAGCATACAGACAGACCCGTATCGCTTGAAGCAACTCTTGCTGAACTTGGTTGGAAACGCAGTAAAGTTCACTGAGCAAGGTTCCGTCATCATTGTTGCAAGTCTAGACCGTGCGGCAGTGCCAACCCAGTTGGTACTCGAAGTCCGCGACACAGGCATCGGCATTTCGCCAGAGAAGCTAGATGCGATCTTTCAACCTTTCGTACAAGCTGACGATTCTGTAACAAGACGTTACGGCGGAACGGGCCTCGGACTCCCCATTGCTCGAAGAATCGCAGAAGCGCTCGGGGGTAGCCTAACAGTCAACAGTACTGTGGGGTGCGGATCAACCTTTACAGCTCGCATTGCAACCGGGCAGTTCGAATTGAAGGATGCACCCACAACAATACATTCTCATCCTGGTGCAGATATCGATTCGGAGCAAACACTCGATCGTGATCTACATGGTCTATCAGTCTTGGTTGTCGACGACGGCGATACTAATCGCAAGCTGATTCGTTTGATGTTGGAACGAGGCGGCGCGAAAGTACGCTTGGCCGAGAATGGGCAAGTCGCCGTCGATCTAGCTCTAAAAACAAGCTTTGATGTCATACTGCTGGATATGCAAATGCCTGTACTTGATGGATACTCGGCCGCCACCAAACTACGTGAAAATGGTTATCAAGGGCCGATCATTGCTCTAACGGCTCATGCAATGAAAGGTGACCGCGAGAAGTGTGAACGCGCCGGCTGTAGTGGTTTTCTACCGAAGCCCATCGAGTCCAAGGAGCTATATGCTGCGGTTGGCACTCTCGTTCGAGCTAAGGCTGATTCGCAATCACGGGTGGTAACCCAAGGTCAGGAGGAGCTTCAACAGATCCGCTCGATTCTTCCAACGGAGGATCATGAGATTCGGGAAATTGTCGAGGAGTTCCTGGACCACTTACAGGAAAAGATTCATCAAATGCAGGTCGCCTGGGACACAGGAGACACAAAATCGCTAGCCGAACTTGCTCACTGGCTGAAGGGTGCTGCAGGGACAGTTGGATTCGGTTGCTTTACCGATCCGGCTCAAGCCTTGGAGCAGATTGCCAGCGAGGGCGATGTTCACCAAGCCGAGCATCCGCTGCAAACGATCCGCGACCTTCGAAAGAGAATTGTAGTTTAGAACTGAAGAGACTTTGAGTGAAAGACTGTAATATGACTAGCCTTCTGAATGTACCTGGAAGTTTTGTCTCAACACCAGTCGTAGCCCAGCCCCACGCGACCAATGGACAATCCAAAGTTATTGCCGACGCGAAGATCGTCGTGGTTGATGATGAACCTGTGAATATCAAAGTTGTACAGCGCTTGTTAAGGATCGAAGGTTACGAGAACATTGTGTCTACTTCGGATTCTCGCGAAGCGTTGAAGCTGATACAGCAAGAAATGCCCGATCTGGTGCTGCTGGATCTGATGATGCCACACGTGAGCGGAATAGACATACTGGCTGCTGTTCGTCAGGATCCGCAAGTTGCACTGACTCCGGTTGTGATTCTAACGGCCTCGACCGATCAACAGGCACGCGTTGACGCCTTGCGCGGTGGAGCAAACGATTTTCTGAACAAGCCAGTCGACCCCAATGAACTTACACCGCGAGTTGGAAACCTGCTTGCGCTGAAGCGAAACCAGGATAGATTACTTGACTACTCAGTCGAACTTGAAAAAGCGGTTCGAGCTCGTACTGCCGAGCTTGAAGCTTCGCGACGCGACTTATTGCACTGTTTGGCTCGCGCTTCCGAGTTTCGCGACGATGATACAGGTTATCACGTCATTCGCGTTGGACGCTACGCACGCTTGATTGCCGAGTCAATGGGGATGTCCAAGGACTATTGCGATCTTATCGAGCAAGCGGCTCAACTGCACGATGTCGGTAAGATTGGTGTTGCCGACTCGGTCTTAAAGAAGCCAGGGCGGTTGACCCAAGAAGAGTTCGAGTTAATGCAATCGCATGCCGCGATCGGCAAGCGAATGTTGCAGCAGATATCTCCTCAGGATGAATTGGCCTTGCGACGCCATACCGATATTGGCGCGAAAGTGCTCAGCGCTACACATTCGCCCATTCTTGACATGGCTTGCCGAATTGCGCTGACGCACCATGAACGATGGGATGGAACTGGATATCCGCTTGGACTGAAAGGCGAAGATATTCCATTGGAAGGTCGGATCACGGCGGTTGCAGACGTTTTTGATGCGTTGAGCACAAAACGCTGCTACAAGGAAGCCTTCCCGATTGACAAATGCTTTGAAATCATGACCAATGAGCGAAATCAACATTTTGACGCTCAGATTCTGGACGCATTCTTGTCCAAGCGAAGCGAGATTGTGCAGATTCAAATGCGCTATGCGAACGACTCCTGATCGAGCTGGTTCAACTGGTCGTAAACATGTTGGCAGTGTAGCAAACTATGTTTCGACAAAATGTTTGCGACTTCTCTGAAAATCTGGTATTACTGGAAAGGTGCAGCCAAGGGAAACGATCTTAATTAGATACTGGAGGTCGATAATGTCGCGGCGATACTTAAAGCACCTGTTAACCCTATCTTTTGTTCTAGGCTCCCTTGGATCCGGAATTGCTTCCGCAAATGATGAAGCAAGTTCTACCAGCGCGACAGGCTTGGTAGCGAAAGCTCTGGATGCAGAATCCCGTGGTGAATTGGTTCAGCGCGAACGATTGTTGGCTCAAGCGGCTTCTCTAGCTAAGGATCTGCCCGAGGCAAATTGGTATAGCGGCAAAGTTCGTACCAACTCCGGAAAATGGCTGACGGTCCAGGAGAGCGTAGATGCTGCCTTGGAACAAAACACGTTAAGCGCCTACGAGAGGCAACGCTCTTTGAAGCCAGACACGATCGACGGACATTGGCAACTGGCCACTTGGTGCGCCAATCGAAAACTTTCCGATCAGTGTGTGGCTCATCTGAACGCAATCATCAAGGCCGATCCTGATCATGCCGCAGCCAGAAATGCACTTGGGTTCAGCTTAGTCGACAATGAATGGGTTGGGCAGGACAAGCTCAACGAGCTACGTCGGCAGGCTCAAGCGGCTCAGCAGTCGTTGGCTACCTATGGCTCGCAGATTCGTCAGATCATCTCAAGCAGTAGTCGAACCGAGCAGGTTTCAAGGGCCCTAGATCAAATTCAGAATGCAGATGCAATTCCTGCGATGGAGATAATTGCTTCGACTCAAAGCGACAGCATTGCAGTAGCGGCTGTTCAATGGATTAGCCAGTTCGATGAGGTCGAGGCCTCGCAGTCGCTTTGCCGGTTTGCCTTGCTACACCCGTCTAGTGAAGTGCGAGACGAAGCCACGAAATACCTTCGCGAGAAACCGGTCTACGACTATATGCCCGAGTTGTTAAGTGGTCTGTCAGGGCCACTTCAAGCTTCGTTGGTGCCCGCCTTCGATCGTCGTGGCAACATCGTCGGATACCGTCAAGCATTCACGAAGGAAGGCATGAACGAAAACAAAATCATGTTGGTTGATCGTAGCATGACCAATGGTGGACGTATGGAGTTTCGCAGCCAAGATCCGATTAACGTGATTCTTCAAACGGTCGCACGCGGGGAGCTTAATACTGATGCTCGAAGTCGTGAGTCGCGGGTCGCCGCTGAAAACATCGATATCCGAGCTCAAAATCGGCGAATTGTTTCGCTGATCTCCGAGGTCACGGATCAAGAATTTGCCAATGTTCCCGGCGATGTTTGGAAGTGGTGGGATCAGTACAACGAAACCAACTATCAAGCCTACAAACCGTCGCGATATCGACGTGAGTCGCTGAACTTCGAGGTTCCGCAGTACAGCCCAGCCTCAATGGGAATGGCCATTTCTGGTCGGCAGTCTGGGGAGTGCTTCGTGGCAGGCACACCGATTAGCACTCAGCGCGGCCTCAAGCCTATCGAACAAATTTCGATTGGTGATATGGCGCTTAGTCGTAATACGACGACTGGCGAACTGTGCTGGAAGCCTGTGATTGCCCGCACCACACGCCCTGCCGAGCCCACGGTGGTCCTAAGCTTGGACGAAGGTGCCCTGCGTTGTACAACCGGGCACTTGCTTTGGGTTTCCGGCAAGGGATGGACGAAGGCTAGCCAAATCAAGCAAGGTGATCTACTCCACACCGCTAGCCAACCAGCATTGGTGATGAGCGTCCGACAAGCTCTCGATGCTCCTACATTCAATCTCGAAGTTGCCGAGAACCACTCCTACTTTGCTGGAGCCAATCGAGTTTTGTCTCACGATGTAACACCACGCGGTAGTTCTCGCGATACAGTCCCCGGACAGACGCGGCTAGGCAGCAAGTAACGAAACTATTGTCTCGCATGAATTCCGCGAGCAAATCTCAACAACTGCTACATTTCCACAGTTCGAAAACTCAGCGCAACGATCTAGCCCTGGGGCAGGAGATGGTGCGTCTCCAAAAGTTGTCAGTGGGGATCGTGTGGCAGGCCACATGCCAAGTGCCCGTAAAGTTTGCCGGAATATGACAATAGTAAAGTTGGATAGTTGAGTCCAGAACGAATCGGATAACACTCTCCACATCCTCTTTGGGATAAGCCGATTCCAAAAAAGACCGCCGTACGGGCGTGATTGAACTAGGAATTTCCCCGCCAGACCCCGTTGGCAGGGAGGAGAGAAGGAGCTCACTATGCGATTTAGATTAAGACGTTTATTTGCCGTAGCAGGTATCTCTGCTATCTTCGGTACAGTTTCACAAGCGGGCGTCACTGAATTCAGCCCGTCACACAACGTGGTCAATCGACCTGCATCAACCAGTACGGTTATTGCACCAACAGCAACATCAGACTGCCAAAGCTGTTCGGCCATAAGTGCGTGCGACAACAACTATTCCTGTTGCGATAGTGCTGGCAGTGGTTGTAAGTCGGGGCTATTTACACGCTTTTTAGGCAACCAGTGTGACAGTGGATGTTGCGATCCAAGCTCAAACTGCGATAGCGGTTGCGGCTTGTTTGGTAATGTACGCGGCTGTGACTCGGGTTGCGATGGCTATTGCAACAAAGGTGGCCTACTGGGTTACGGAATCATCAAGCACAGCGAACAGTGCTTTGATGACTTTTGCCAACCTCTAACCAATCCTGTATTTTTTGAAGATCCACGTACTCTCACTCAAGTACGCTTCCTCTTCATCAATCACGAGATACCGCAAGCACTCGGTGGCAATTCCGTTCAGGTTTATGCAGCTCAAGTGCGCGTGGCATTAAGCCAGCGATTGAGCTTGATTGCAACCAAAGATGGTTTCATTTACACCAAGAGTGGTTTGCTTGATTCTGGTTTTGCCGATATCGCTGCTGGTCTGAAGTACAATCTTTATCGCGATCCAGCTAATGGACGCATTCTAAGCGTTGGTGCCGTGATTGAAGCACCAGACGGTTCGAGGAAGTCCTTGCAAGGCAATGGCGGTGGTGAATGGAATCTATTTACATCCGCTGGTACTCGTATTCTTGGAAGCAAGCGCGCTCACTGGGTTTCCACCGGTGGCTTGCGTCAGCCCAACAACGATGACCTAGAAAACCAAGTGATGTACTGGAGCAACCACTTCGACTATCGATTGAATACAGTTAAACCCTTGTTTGTGTTCACCGAGATACACTGGTGGAACTACCTGAAGGACGGAAACGCATTCGCTGGTGCTGTTCATGGTGGCGACCTGTTCAACCTTGGTTCGCAAGGGGTCGCTGGCGACAACCTGGTAACCCAGGCAGTTGGTGCTCGCTACGTTCCGACGAAGAATGTTTCCTTCGGTGGTGCTTTCGAGTTTCCAACGACCAGTCTCAAAGGCTTGATGGCCAATCGCTGGACTTTCGACATGATTTTCCAATACTAGTCGCGGGCTGTGACATAGTATTCGAACAAACCAAAACGCGGGTCGATACGTCCCGCGTTTTCTTTACTTTAGGGGGCGATGCAAAACTTCTCCGTGGGTTGTCCGTCGAACAACTCCGTCGATAACCACTTCAAACTCCGCCGCATCTTTGGGTGATTGGAAGGTAATGCGGTCCTTTTCGAGAATGATCGGCCAAGGACTGACTACGTGCTGGCCATCAATCAACTGGCAGTCTAACTGTACTGGCAGCGAACGAAGTCGATGTCCCAGTAAAACAAGTGTTGCAGGATTTATGTCGAGTGGAAATCTGCGTTCGGTCGTTGGCAAAACGCTATCTGGCAGCAAACCCACATTAGGACCAGTGGCGTACTGCTGATAGCAGGCCGAGCGATAGATGCCGTCGGCAATCTTGATCCAGTCAAGCGATTTATCAAATTGAGATAAATCCAAGAGAGCGTCTGCATAAACGATACCACACCACTGAACTGGCCGGCCAATCCAAAGCGGTGCAACGCGATGCGTGGCACAAAGTGTTGCGATGGTTGAGTAAGGCATGGCATTCCAGCTTCCCTCGCCTTGCCACTGATATACAAATGGCAATCCTCTCAAGGCCCAGCGAACGGCTAGGTTTTTGTACTCGTGATTGCCAGTTAGCTGAAAGGCAATTGTGTAGGCGCGGAGCAGATGCGCGGATGCCATAATGTCGGGGGCATGAAGCGGACATTCCCAAACTTGAGCACCTCGAGGAGTTCGAAAACGCTTGCAAAACTCAAGCGTCTTAAGTCCTGCTTCCAACGCTTGCTTATCGCCTGTCATCAAAGCGATCTTCATCAGTTGCTCGGCCAGCATGCCACACTGACCGCTTGAAGTTTTCTCGAAGTGTCCTACTGACCATTGGCCATCATAAAGCACGGAACCGTCTGCCTGCTGGCGTGATAGTCCAGCTTGCAAGAGTTGCTTTTGCGACGTCAACCACTGCTCGGCGGTTCCTGTCAAAAACATCCAACGGTCATTAGCCAGATGCGAACCACCTCGGACCAACTTGCCTGCATCAACTGGTAAAGGCTTGTTCAGCGCTAAGACTGCCGAAGCATGATCTCCAAACCACGCTGCATTTTTTGGCATACCGTGGCTGCCGGGTTGGATCGCATGAAACCAACCGTTGTTCTTATCCATCAACTCGCTTTGACTGAGCCCCGCCCAATCTAGTTCGTCCTGCTGCTTTGCAGATCTGGCAGGCTCGGGCAGTGGCATCAGTCCATTGCCTTGGATGTACTCAAGTATGCCATCTTCGATTCGACCACCACTTGCCCAACCATTATCAACAACTAGAACGGCAGAAAGCTGTTGGGCCTTCAAGGCGATTCTTGAATCTTGAGTTCCATCAAAGAAGTTGGGTGTCGCAAAGACTGGTTGCAAATTCGGATCGGACCAGCGAAGCGAAAGTGAGGATGCTTCTGTAACAACACTTGCCAACTGCATCGTCAAATGATGTGGAGGAGGTTCAAATCGAAATCTATCTTCAGTGTTGATATCGATTGACGATGAGGACTGTTCTAACCTCCCAAGGTGCTCCACTCCAGCCAACAAAGCTTGCTCAATCGAGCCGGGAACCAGTACGACGGGACCTTCAAGACTTTGCTGGCTTGAGCGAACAATTTGGACCTTGTTTTTGTCCAGTACAAACTGAAGCTTGGAGTTTTGCGATTCGGCCGAGATCGTAGTACCATCGCTCTGCACCGAATAACGCTCCAAACTGTTTCGATCCCAAGCCAATGGTGCAAGAAACCCGGCAACACGCCATGGAGCGGCATTTTCTGTTCGCATGCGAATCACCGCCGCTGATCCATCCGCCGCTAGCGACAACGATATCTGATCGTTGGCGACAGAAACCCAGGATTTCAGCAATTGATCATGCTTGTTTGTCGCCAACAGTCGCTGAGCAATATTGGCTCGTATACAAGGTCGCAGGCATTTCGTGTTGCTTGACGCAGCCGTGACAACAATCGAGTCTGCACCTTCAGAAACCATCGGAATCCGCAATGTTACAGAAGCATCGCCGGCCGCCGGCAATTCTATCGTGGTCGCTTCGATGGATTGAGTATTGGTAGACGAAGTGATTTGAGATGTTATCGAAATAGATTGCGGGGTTGTGGTAGAGCTTCGAAGCTGAACCCTAAGCTGATCTGCCTCGACCCAAGCGATACTAGTTATCTCGAACTCGGCTGGTCGGTAGGGCTGAAGCTGTATCTGTTGCAGTTCAACTTCACAGGGTGAATTCGCAGGATCCAGTCGTAGCGATCGAACATTGGGCTGATCTACTTTCACTGAGTACTCGTGCCACCGACCATCACCCACAATCTCAAATCGGCGACTGTCCTTTTCGTTGAAGCGGTCTTTCCCCGACTGGTCCCAAAACAGTTGAGCTGACGTAGCTGCACTGGCTCGGCAGGTAAGCTTGAACTCAAATGGCTGGTCGATCGGCTTTATCGCACGGACCAAAATTGGATCTACGCCAGAACTGCGAACCGTAGTAACGTCGTTGTTGGCCGTTAGTTTGCAATCACGCACGGCTCGCCAAGACTTGGTATCATCGGGAAAGGTCCATACTGTTGCTTGCCCGATAGGCGAACTAGCCGTTGGAAATGGATTGGGAAGATCTTGGCCGAACGATTGGGCTGATCTTAGAGTCGCAAGCAGAACAAAAGTCGTGAGCAAACCGCAACGGAGAGAAAGGCCTAATCGGACCGTTAGCATGTTGCAAAACCTTGGTTGTAGAAAACAAAACCTACGCGGCGCTGGTCATACCGGTTGCGGCTTGAATGATCTTTTCTTGTGTCGCTTCCTCACGATTGAATAACGCTGCTTGGCGACCTTCACTCAGCACCATAATGCGGTCGCTAAGCGTTAAGATCTCAGGCAATTCGCTACTGGTGACGATAACGCCTAGGCCCTCGTTGCATAGTTCACGGATGATGCGATACAGCTCTGCCTTAGCACCGACATCGACGCCGCGTGTTGGGTCGTCGAGCAACAAAATCTTTGGCCGAGTCAACAACCAACGACCAACGATGCACTTTTGCTGGTTGCCACCACTAAGGCTCAAGATGCTTGGGCTTAAGCCTGCGGTCTTGATCTTCAGCTTGCTAACCATACTTTCTGCTGCACTACGTTGCTTGAATGGGCTTAGAATCCCTGCGTTGGTCATACTTGCCAAGTCGCACAGCGTAATGTTCTGCCCGACACTCATCGCACTGAAGATACCGAGTCGTTTACGGTCTTCGGTAACCAGAGCGATTCCATGTTCGATTGCATCGCGAGGGTGCTGAGGCGAAATGCGTTTCCCTTGCAGGTTAATTTCACCTGCAACTGGCACTGAGTTTGCGCCGAACAGACACTCAAGCAATTCTGTTCGACCAGCCCCCATCAGGCCAGCGATTCCCAGTACTTCGCCAGCATGCAAATCGAAATTGATATCCTTCAGCCGATAACCTCGCGCGTGACCTGGCCAGGCAAGTGTGAGATCGCGGACCTGCAATAGTTTTTCACCGCGATTCTTGTGTTGACCAAGTTCGATTTGCTCTAGTTCGCGACCGACCATCAATTGAGTCACACTGTCCGGTGTCATTGAGGCAGTATCGCGTTGAGCGATGAATTGCCCATCTCGCAGAACTACGATGCGATCGGACAAATGAAACACTTCGTCCATCTTGTGCGATATGTAGAGGATTGTTGTACCTCGTTGACGAAGCTTGGCGATCACCCGGTATAGTCGTTGAACTTCTGATTCGGTCAACGCACTTGTCGGTTCATCCATGACCAGGATATTCGACTGAAGCGACAGAGCTTTGGCAATCTCGACCAATTGCTGATCGCCAACTCGTAGTGAACCCGCCAGCGCGGATGAATCGATGTGGCACTCTAGTTCTTGGAGAAGAGCATTAGCTTTATACCGCATGGTACGGTCATCACGAATCAGTCCGCCGAGCGTGGTGAGTTCTCTTCCCAAAAAGATGTTGGCAGCCACCGAAAGCTGCTCAACCATGTTCAGCTCTTGATGAATGATGCTGATTCCAGCTTCTTCTGCATCCTTAGTGCCTCGAAACCGAACTGGCGAGCCGTTGACTTCGATGGTGCCTTCGTATTCGGTGTAGACGCCGGAAAGAATCTTCATCAGCGTACTTTTGCCGGCTCCATTTTCACCGCAAATGGCAACCAATTCTCCGCGACGAATATCGAACGATACGTTATCCAATGCCTTGATGGCGGCGAACTGTTTGCCAACGTTCTTGATCGAAACGATGACATCATGCTTCGGGTCATTGGGAGAAGCTGAGCTGGTCATTTACTCGACCGCCAAAAGACTTCGTAGTAGGCTCGACCGGCTAACACAACCGAGACGAAGCAGCCGAAGAGCACAGCTCGAGTAGATGTGAACCAAGCTTGTTGACCAAAAAACAATAACATCGCCATCGTTGCCAACAATCCCAGCACAGGAATCACACACCAGCCAATGGGAGTCGAGAAGTATTGCTTGTTGATAACTCGATCGGCGCGTTGGCTAAAGGTTACGGCCAACACCACTACAATGCCGACAATCATGCCTTCAAAAAGGTCAGAACCTGTTCCAACTATCTTGCTCACCGCATCGATAACTGTTCTCAGGAACAAGCAGCCGAGCACCACGCCTGGAATAGTTCCAATCCCGCCTTGAAGTGAACACCCTCCAATCACCGACGAGGCGATCGCGTTCAATTCGTAGCCGCGAGCCATAATGTCAGGCTTGGCGCTTCCCTGATCGGCAAAGGAGATGATTCCAACGATCGACGCGGTTACCGCTCCGAATACGTAAGCCAGCCACTTCATCCGTTCAGTTCGGATGCCGGATAGCTTTGCAGCTTGCTCGTTGCCACCCATAGCATGCAGATGTCTTCCAATGACTGTCCAGCTCATCACAATCCAGACGACGAGGGCTAGAAGCACAAACGCGATGGAAATATAGGTTACATCTTTCAGCGTTGAACGAAGTGCTGGGTCAGGAAAATCAATTTGCGACTTGCCATTCATCATGATTGGTGCAAGTGCTCGGCCGAAGCTTCGCAATCCAACCAACGTTGCCAGAGTCGCGATAAATGGTGGCAGACCGATGGCGGTAATCAGCCAAGCGTGCAATGTTCCAATCATGGCACCAACGATCAGGGTGCCAGCGATTGAAAGCAGTACAGTGAATGTACCAACACTTCCAGCGGCAAATCCATCCGGATCCAAAAAGATCATGAGAGATCCAAAGACCGTTGCACTGAGAGCGATAACGGAGCCGCTGGATAGATCGATTCCACCGGAGATGATTATAACTGCGCTGCCCAGTGCAAAGAAACCGAGCAACACAGTGTTCCGCAGAATTAGCTCGGCTGAAGAACCTGTTTGTTCCCAATAGGTGTGCCTGCTATCAAGGGCAAGTGTGACCAAAATCACAGCTGCCCAGGCAAGAAGCAACTTGAATTCAACCGATCTCCAGATCGCTAAGACTATCCGTAAGGGCAACGGCTGCCCCGCATTTGCTTCGATCATGAACTGGTCAGTTTGTACTTCTTGAGCCACTCTTGGAATTGCTTGAGTTGCAAGAACTCAACGGATGGACCGTACTCTGCGAAGGCCTCTTTGGTTAATGGCGACCCGGAATCCGGCGCAACAACCTTTAGACCAGTATCTCGAATGTCTCCACCGGGCTCGCCCATTTTTGGAAACAGTTCTTTGACAGTTGCATCATCGCCTTTCAATTTGGCGAAAGCATACTTAACAGAGTCGTATCCCATGCCGAACGGGTTCTGAACGACCATGACATCGATCGAGCCTTTCGACATCTGTTCGATGGCTAAAGCTTCAGCGTCAAAAGTCACTATGGCAAATTTGTCGCGGGCCTTCTTTTCATTAACCACGTCAACAATGGCGGGTGCATTGTACGACCAGATACCCACAAGCATGCCGAGATCGGCGTACTTTGTCATTACGTCACGCACATTGTCGCGAGCTCGACCGCGATCCGCGTCGTCTAGCTTGCGTTCTTTTTGAGTCGCTTCGCCATAAACAGATGTAAAGCCATTCATACGTTCAATGGCGTTTTGCTGACTGTCTGTGCCAACAAACTGTGCGTAATGAGCATCAGGCTTAATCACTTTGGCGGCAGTACCAAGAACCTTACCGCCTGTAACGTTGTTGGTGCCAACATAAAACTCGCGGACACTACGGTTCTTTTCTGAAAGATCGCTATCGAAACAACCGATAATCACCCCTTTTTTCTTCAAATTGCCAAGCTCTTCAGCAATGGCAGGATTGGTTGAAGAGATTGGCGAAATGATCACTGCGGCGATGTCAGACTGCGTACCATACTGTCGAAGTTTTTCAATCTGGCCATTTTCCGTACCATCGTTGGAATCCATGCTCGCACTGAAACCGGCGGAAGCCAGCCCCAGATCTTCGGCTGCCTTTTTGATTCCTGCTCGAGCTGCATCCCAAAAGGGAGAGTCCGTGTTGTTGAGCAGCACGATGCGTTTCGTACCTGCCGCACCATTTGAGTTCGCGGAGCCTTCAGTGGACTTTCCGCCGGATTTCTTAGAATCGCATCCTGCTGTTAGCGTTATCGCTAAACCAAGCGCAACACAGGTGAGAGTGAACAGTTTCGATTTCACAATGATCGTCGCCTTTAGGTGGGTTTCGTTTCGATCTTTCGGCACCAAATAGAAGCCGCTCATGGTAGTTTTTGCAAGGGTCGATGGCAAGCCACTGGACCGGAATTAGGGGAAGTCCGTTCGTTAAAGCGCGCTAGCGATGATTAAGCGGAGGTTACTTGCCAATCTGCCTTAACGCGGCTTGTCCGTCTTTAATGATTTGATCAGCTTTTTCTAGCCCTTGAGCTAGGGTAAGCTCGTATCGGCCATCTCGCATTTTGCCATCCTCGCCTTGTTCTTTGACTCGCGAGGTCAATTCCTTTTTCAAACTAGCTGCCTGATCTGCAATTTGCTGTAAGGCAGGAAGCAGCGAGCTATCAACTTGCTTGGGTGGTTTCTCCACAAAGTTCTTGCATCCTGTGGCAAGCTCTTCAAGCCTTACGCTCAACACATCGCGAATCTTGGGGCGGCGCAAGTTCCAATCCTCCAACGAATCAGCCAAGGACTGAGGTGAAGGATTCGTCTCGGCTGCTGCAATCCTAGCTACACCCCAGGGCTTTGTCTGCTCGTTGATCCACCATCGGCAACCCAAGAATAGGAGCAGACCAACGGCAGCAACACAGCCAGCCACAACAAACCTAGAGCTACCCTTAAGTTGTGATAGGCGATTGTAAATGTGCGGCATCAAATAGATGACGACTACTGAAATCAGACAGGTTGTAGCCAAGAAGTAGATGCCAACGTCATACGAGCCGGTGGTCGTTTTCACAAAGCCCAACACCGTTGGCCCCAAAAATCCTCCCAGGTTGCCAACGGAGTTGATTAGTCCAATACTGCCCGCTGCTGCGGCTGCCGTCAAATACATGTTAGGCAACGACCAAAAGGCTGGCATGTAGGCCTTGCAACCCGTGGCTGCAATAGTGAAGCAGATGACGGTGAGCACAAGATTGCCTTGCGTCAACGTGGCAAAAATAAGACCGAGTGCGCCGATCACAATTGGCAGCATCGAATGCCAGCGACGTTCTTGGTAGTGATCCGAACTCCAGCCAACCCCCAACTGACCTACCATCACCAGCATCGATGGGATGATGGCTAGTAGCGTCACCGTAGATGGCCCAAGCGCATACCAGTCTTCCAGAATCGCGGGTAGGAATATTTCGATACCATAATTGGCTGTCACCACGCCAAAGTAGGCTAAGGCGAGCATCAACACATTGGGATTTACCAGTCCTTCGAGAACCGACATATGCTTGATCGACTTGTCGGACTTGCCCTTTTCTAACTCCTCCTCGAGCGCATCGCGTTCCTCCTCGGTAAGCCACTTAGCCTGCCGAGGACGATCTGTTAGAAGGTAGACTACAAGCACGCCCAGAATAACCGCTGGTATGCCCCAGAAAATGAACACGCACTGCCAGCCCTTGAGGCCCATAAACAGTGGATTGCCATCTTCGCCGAAATGAAGCATCAAACGTGACACGCTGTTGCCGACAATCATGGCGATTGGCGAGGCGACTAGAAAGATTGAAAGAGCTCGCGCACGATCGCGTTTAGGGAACCAGTGGGTCAGATAGACAATTACGCCTGGGGAAAAAACCTGCTTCAGCCAAGCCCAACAGAAAGCGGATCGTATAGAAGTGCCAAGGTTCAGTCACAAACGCAGTAAGTGCTGCGATGAAGCCCCAGGTCACCATGATACGACAGATCCACTTGCTGGCGCTCCATCGTTCAACCAACAGTGTCCCAGGGATCTCGAGCAAGAAGTAGCCCAAGAAAAACACCCCGGAACCAAAGCCAATCACCGCTTTGGTGAAGGCAGGTAGAGTATTGGGCATCGTCAGTTGAGCCACGCTAACGTTGTTGCGATCAACGTAGGCGATGATGTAACAGACGAACAGAAGCGGTAGAGCTCGTAAATAGACTTTGCGACGAGCACTTGTTAAGGCAGCAGACTCCATAAGCCAGCGCTAAACCTTTGGTTAGTGGTGGGAAGTTCGGACCGGAGGAGGCTGTAGTGTAACCGAACTGAGCCTAAAGTGGAGGAGTTTTTGAATTGGGCTCAGTAAACAAAAAAAGAAGGCCGACGCTTTCGCATCGGCCTTCTCGGTTTTTTAGCAATTCAGCTTAGAAGCTTACTTGCCACATCCGCAGCCAGAGCTGACAGTGGCTCCGCATCCGCCGCCACAAGCGCTAACTGTTCCGCCGCAACCAGTGCTGCAAGGAACGGTTACTTCTTGTGGAACCATGATGCACTTCTGAACTTGAACTTCCTTCTGAACTTGTACTGGAACACATACTGTGTAGTTTTCAGTCTTGGCTTCAGTAACTTGGTTCATGACAGTTACAGTGTACTGCTCTTCAGATTGAACATGATCGTACTCAGTTACTGTGTACTCACGAGTCTTCTGAGTTGGAACGCATTCGGTAACTTGTCGCTGACGAGTTTCAGTTGTGTAAGTGGTCTTTGGAACTGTACGAGTGCGAGTTTCCATTTCAGTCTTGCATCGCTGTTCAGTGCGAGTGCGAGTTTCAGTGGTGTAGCTGCACTTCTTCTCAGTACGAGTACGAGTTTCTTGCTTGTACTTGGTTACTTGGTACTCTTGAGTGCGCTGTTCTTGGCGGCACTTTTGAACTTGAACTTGCTTGGTGCGAGTCTCAGTTGTGTACTTGGTAACAGGTACTTGCTTGGTGCGAGTTTCGCACTTGTACTTGGTTACGTTGTAGGTGTAAGGAACTTGCTTTTGTTCAGTAACATAACGTGGTGTAAGGGACTTGCTCAGTTACGACGTTTGGAACCCAAACCTTCTTGGTAACCGTGCGAGTTGCAGGAGCACAACCGCAATCGCTTGCAGCTGGAGCTGAGCAACCACAAGCTGACGCTGCAGGAGCTGAGCATCCGCAGTCGCTAGCTGGAGCTGCACAAGAGCTTCCGCACGCGCCACGACGACCCAACAGGCAAGAACGCTTCTTGCCACAACCGCTGTTGCAACCATCGCAAGATGCTGCAGGAGCTGCACAACCACCGCCACATGAGCTAGCAGCTGCACCGCAACCACCGCATGAAGAAGTTGCTGGAACTTCTTCGGTGACGCACTGATAGCTGCCCATGTCCTTGGTTACGGTTCGCATCTGAGTTACAGGAACTCGTTCGCAAACAGTTCGAGTTGCTGTGACAGTTTCAGTATAAGGAACTTGTACTTGATAGGTTTGTTCAACCATTTCAGTTACAGGAACGCTTACTGTGTACTGTTGATCCACTGTTTCGGTGTATGGAACGTTGACAGTATAAGTACGAGTTTGAGTTTCTTGGTAAGGAACACAAACGGTGTAAGGCACTTCAACGTCTGTGTACACGGGAACTTGAACTGTGTACGGAACTTCTACGGATTCCATCTTCTGAACAGCTACTTGATAGCTTTCTTCAACTGGGTTGTCACAGGCACTTGAACTTGGTAATCAACAGTCTTAGTTGTTGGAACCATTTCAGTGTAGGTAGAAGTCTTGGTGACTTGCTTTGGAACTGCCTTGGTTACGGTGCGGGTCTTGGTTTCTGTGCTTGGAACACACTTGGTCACATTGTAAGTGCGCTGACGTGTTTCTTGCTGCATCTGAGTAACGGTTACCATCTTTGTTTCGGTAACGTACTGAGGGACCATAACGGTCTTGGTTGTATAAGTAGGTGCGCATCCGCAACCACTGTCTGTAGCTGGTGTGCTACATGGGGAAGCTGCAGGAGTGCTGCAACCGCATTGTGCGTTGACGGTGCTCGCTACTAACGCAGTAGCCAAGCCATCAGAGCGAAAAACGGGCGAAACTTCATGAGGATCTCCTCTCGAGGAACAAACTTGGCCGATTCTAGGCCAGCCCGGGACCCCTACCTCACCGTGAGTTAGGGCAACACTGTTGTATGGGTTATGCGGGCAGGACCCGCTTTGCTAGCTATTCTTAACTTGCTATGCCGAATGGGGTGTCCGCAAAGTCTAGAGAGTTTAGCTGACCCCCAGCCTTTGGCGAGTAGCCGCGTCAAAAATTCCTCATTTTTTCCATTTTTTCTAATCGGCAGACTTGCTGTCGTGCGATTCCTTGGCTGGAATTTTGCGGTAAACACCATTGGCAACCAGAAAATTGGCGCGTTTGCTCAACATCACGCCAAACTATTTCGATTTCGACGCAATCGCCGCGTCTTTGTCGACCCGGTGACAAGCTGTCCCAGTGCCTTAACATTCCAGGCTTTGGAGTTGCTAGGAAAAATCGCCGTACCTATGATTACTGAAACAGTAACGAGACCCAACGATGGCAACAGATTCCAACGCTTCCAGCAAACCTGCCTCTGAATCTTTCTCTCCGCAAAACAATCCCGATAAGACAGAACAAAAACTTCTTTATGTGGACTTGGATAGCGCGAACTCGGCTGATTTTCTGCCTATCGCCGACGCGGGTTTTGCAGTGGAGCATGTACAGAACTTAGTCTCCGCACTCGGCAAACTCGGCCGCAATCAATACAGCGGTGTTCTGTTGGATGTTCAGACAAATGACTCGACCAACAAGATTGTTCGCTTGCTTCAGTCCGAACGAATTCTTGATGGCATGCCTGAAGGCGTGGCCCTGGTAAACGCAGATATGCAGGTTTCTTGGGCAAATTCCTGTTTGCGAAAGTGGTCCGTCGTCGACAACCCGCTTGGAAACAACTTTTATTCTTTGCTTGGCGATACTCACATTTTGGGCCCGGACTTCTGCCCCTTCCATACTGCACTGGCTACCGGCAGCGCTAGCAGCAGTACATTACAAACCGAGTCAAATCGCTTCTACCAGGTTCACGTTGCACCGCTGACGGATGCCTCTACCGATAATGCCGCCCTCGTCGCCACCGTCAGCGAGATTACCGCGGAGATTATGCAGCAGCAAAAGCTGGCCGCAATTCATCATGCAGGCCAAAAGCTGACCGACCTGAAGCCTGACGAGATCTTCGCTATGGATACTCAGGCTAGAATCGATCTACTCAAGGACAACATCCGACACTACACGGCTGACCTGTTGAATGTCGAAGTGATCGAAATCCGCTTGCTGGAACAAGGCAGCGGAAACTTGATGCCACTGCTCAGCGTTGGAATTGATCAGGCGGCCGCCGATCGCAAGCTTCTAGCTCGCCCTCAGGGTTATGGCGTTACAGGCTATGTTGCAGCGACCGGTAAGAGTTACCTGTGCGAAGATGCCAGCCAGGATCCGCTTTATCTTCAAGCCTTTGAAGGTAGTGCAAGCTCGATGACCGTGCCGATCATGCTTCATGATCAAGTCATCGGTACGATCAACGTTGAAAGCAATAAGATGCGAGCCTTCGACGCGGCTGACCTGCAGTTCTTGCAGATCTTTGCGCGCGACGTGGCGGTTGCCTTGAACACACTTGAACTATTGGTTGCTCAAAAGAATAATGCGGCCCAGCAGAGTTGCGAAGCCATTCATAGTGCAGTAGCACTACCCGTCGATCAGATCTTGAACGATGCTGTCAACGTTATCGAGAAGATGGGTAGTCAAGACCCAGAAGTCGTTCAACGCTTGCAGAACATCCTTACCAATGCTCGCGATATTCGACGCGTCATACAAAACATCGGCCAGCGAATGGCTCCTTCGGAAGCGCTGCCTGCGGGTTGCACAGAACAGTTGCATGCCAAGCTTCGCGGCAAACGAATCTTGGTGGTTGATCCCGAAATCCAAATCGTTCGAGACGCTCACAATCAGCTTGAGCGTTTTGGTTGCATCGTTGAATCTGCTCACAACGGTGATGAGGCCGTTGGCATGTTCCGCAATAGTGGTGAAGGTGCCTACGACGTGGTAATCTCCGCGATTTCGCTGCCCGACTACAGCGGCTATCAATTGATGCTGCGTCTGCAAAAGTACATTAATCCGGTGCCGCTCGCCTTGATGACTGGCTTTGGCTGGGATGCGGGTCACACGATTGTCAAGGCTCGCGAAGCAGGACTGCCAGCCAAGGCGTTGCTCTACAAGCCCTTCAAGCTAAAACAAATATTGTCTGTAGTCGAAACGGTATTGGATCATTCCAACAAAGCGATTTCGGCCTAGCAGATGTTCGAACTTAAGCCGGTTGTGTCCTTCGTGTTGGCTTGGATTGGCAACTGCGGTTTTTGGCTTTTCTGTTTCAATCGCGTTAATGCCTTTGGCTATGCTCGGCCCATCGCGAAAACTCTTGAGAAGGTCTGCATTGGACTGTGCTTTGCAGTTCCCTTGGCACTTTGTTGGCTCAATCGCAACTTGTTGGCTAGCTGGCTGGAAAGTTCAAACTGGTGGCCCGAGTCATCTACTGCTTCTCTCAACGTCTGGCTGGGCTGTAGTTTTCTGAGCATCTTTTTATTGGGGCCTCTGTGGCTTGAATCACGTCGTTGGCTGATCCCGCCCAAGCAGTTGCTGGAGAGTTCGACGGAGCTTCACGATGTTCACCGGCTAATCACTGGCGGATCGGCGCTAAATTTTTCGACCCGCTGCCTTTCACTAGTACCGCTTAATGAGTTCGCGCTATTGTCTGTCACGCGAAAAACTCTCGAGCTTTCCAGGCCGATCCCAGCGGCTGACGGATTGACGATTGGACATCTCTCCGATCTGCATTTCACGGGACAGTATCGTGCTGAGCATTACCATTTTGTCGTCGAGCGCATGATGGAGCTTCGTGCCGACCTGCTCATCATCTCGGGTGATATCATCGACTATGCCAAGTGCTTGCCGATGATCGGTTCGGTCCTTTCACCTCTGAATGCTCCGCTGGGGGTTCACTTTGTCCTCGGCAATCATGATCGAAGATTGAAGAATACTGCCGAGCTGCTTCAGCAATTGACTAAGCTTGGGTTTCAAGATCTAGGTGTACAGGATAATTGGTTAACGCGCGGCGATTTATCGATTTACTTGACCGGCAATGAAAGGCCATGGTTCGAGAGGCATGTAAGGACGGCTGAGGGAGTTGGAAAGCCAGTTGATACAGTTGCTGGACAAACTTTACGAGTTGGCGTATCACACTCACCAGATCAAATCGGCTGGGCTCGAACACGGAAGCTTGATCTGATGTTGGCCGGCCACACGCATGGCGGTCAGGCTCGCTTTCCACTGATTGGACCGTTGGTCGCGCCAAGTTTGTATGGCAGCAAGTTCGCCTCGGGCGTCTTTTGTCTCCCACCGACAGTGATGCACGTTTCTCGAGGCGTTGCGGGTACGCATCCTTTGCGTTGGCGCTGTCCGCCAGAGATTACCATGTTGACGCTTCGATCTCCAGGCAACTCGGAAGAATAGTTGTAACTCGCCGTAACTGCGTAAACTTGTTGCGGCCTACAGGAGCTACAGGATCGCCGTAACTGCGTGAACTTGTTACGGCCTACAGGAACTTGTTGCGGCATAATGGGATTCAAGGATGAATGCACTGTCACGGTACGATATGTAGGGTCGCAGTTTCCGCGATGTGCGTTAGCTCTATTCTGAATTCAGCAGTTAGCTCGGGACTTTTCAGTTTGACTTGTAAAGTACTTTGCGAAGGCAGTTCCGCAGGCAGACACTGGTCGCTAGGCTTGACGCGTTCATCAGAGAGTAATTGGTAGTTGGGTAGAGCTTGATCATTCGACGGCAAATCCACTATACAAGCCAGATAGTGTCCGCCTGCTCGACGCGCCACGTAGCCACGGTCATTGTTGATAGGCCCTTCGTAATCTAGGTAGACTGCGCGGTGGTCTGGGAGCCTAATCGCGGGAATGCAGATCGCAGCATCTGCCTTGGTGGGGCAAATCGCGCGATATCTATCCCTGCTGAGCCCCCCAAATTCAAAAAGGCAATTGGGCAATTCGCCAAGTCAGCAACCTGCCAGAATCGAGCTCCAGCAACAAATCCCAATGAGAATCGTCTTTTCCCGATGCCAAAATCCATTGA
>JAZKJV010005776.1:0-44556 GCA_037367405.1 Ottelia alismoides | reverse complement strand
GATCATCCTCTTGAAGTCATTGGTACCTGTTATCTATCATGTTTTTGACTGGCTGCCCCATCTCAGCGACAGCAAACCAAAGAAAATAATTAACCTTCATAAGCTTGGTTAACGTAACCTCTGGAAGCTCATGTTGTACGGCATCTCCACCAAGTGAGAGGCAGTGGCTTTATGACTGCTGTTGACTTCAAATATCCTTGTAGAGATCAAAGATGGTCAATCAAGCAATAGAGATCAATTGATCAAATCTCTCATCTTTGCAATATCTGATGAATCACGAACTCAGTAAATTTCATTTACTATAAAAGTTCCTAGGTAACTCATTAGAAGATTGTTTCCAATAAATACAGTTCTTGTATACCTCTATTGTTTTTCCAAATTAATCCCGCGGGTACACGTAATTTAGAGAAAACTGTAATCGATTAGTAATGCTAAACCAATCAACTAGGGTGGTGACCAGGTTAATCTGAGTCATCTCGGACATCTTCAGCATGTAGATCACACAAATTTATCCATGTAGATAACCCACAACAGGGTACTCCCCCTCAGACTTTGGGCAGTACAATGATGAATTCCCTTTAAATAAGAAATCATGACGGGTGAGTTTGTCAATGATGATGCTTATACCATCTTGGAAGGTAGGGCAATTACTAATATCCAATTGATGCCAAACATATCCGCAGAACTAGCCTCTACCCATTCCAATTTTCAACCATTCCGTCCATCCCTGGGATTTATGGTTCCAAGCATGGCCCATCTATACCTCTATCGAACTGTCCCAACACCCCCTCCCCCCCCCCCCCCCCCCCAAGAACCCCTGAAGTTTAGCTTATGCATACTCTGCACAAAGGTTTCAGTTCCTAAATAACATACATGAGGTTTAAAAACCATATTTTTTAAGTTTACAGACATGATCTTCAAAGGTAAAGTAATAAAACAGCAGGGACGGATTACGAGCGATCAAAACGAAACAAAATCACAAAACCTCCAAATAGAAGCATACACACAATCCAGGCGCGTCCTTTTGATAGTGAAACACAGGAAAAACAGTGATCAAAAGAAGATTATTGAAAAAAACACTTCGAACAGAAGCATGCACACAATGAGGCAGCACAAACCTGACCAAGGCATCCTCCAGCAGTTCCTGCTCCTGGAATGTCCAATCCGCCGCCAAGGCCGCCTCTTGCTTCGTGCCAGCAAGTCCCATGGGCGGATCGTGTTCCCCCAACTCCATCTGCTGGATTTGCCAAGTATGGGTAATAGTGTGTTGTATTAGTAAAGGGGCTTTCCCAAGAAAAGTTGATTTTTTCCGGGGTAAATTAAAAAAACTGATCTTTACGTGAATTTACAAATTAGGAATTGATTTTTAGATTGTAACAAATAAGGTACTCAAGTTTAACTTAACGTTCTAATCCCCAACGTCTGTGAATGGCCAGCTTAATCCATGGTTTGAGTTGACGAAATTACCCCTGTCTCTTGCAGTTGGTCATTTTGATCCCCTTGTCCCCTTTCTCTTCCAGTTTAATGCCCATTTTGCCAGAATATGCTCAGTGGTTCCGTTATCAGATAGCCAAGACATCATGCTCTACATATCCATATTATCTGGGTCCTTATCATAAAACATCATTGCATTAAATATCAATATGGATGTATCACGATTAAGATATATCACAATTTTTTTTTAATCTATGAATCTTGTCTTCTAAACTTGGTTTAGTACCATATTTTGTGTTATGCATTTGTATGCACTTCGCCAATCTATGAATCTATGAAAAAAAAAGAGAAGCAGCAGCTCTGCGAGCAGCAGAGCTGCTGCTTCTCTTTTTTTTTCTGTTCTGGACAACAACTGCCTCTTCAAGATGCGGCTTTGGAAGAAAGCCACCTCTTCAAAAGGCGGCTTCCTCTTAACCAAAGCCGTCTTTTCAAGAGGCGGCTTACCTACGGTAAATAACAAAAAAAATTTCTTCGATCGTATATAGTTAATTTCGTTATAAATGTACCCCTGGGAGGAAATTTGCTCGATGGATGTGTTCTTCCTGGAGAGAACGTTTGGGAAGAACCTCTACAAGGGATGCGGGGTGCATTTTTGTATTTTAAATGCCTTATAGTTTATATGCATGTGTCAACACATGGGTTTGATTAAATGCAGAATTTCATCTACATAATGGCTGCAGGGTACCATATCTCTTTCAGTCAATCTAACATTCTACTTAATTAGCTATTATTTATCTTAAGCTCTATCAGATTGTTCCATTTCACAAGGAAATGTATAGTTTATACCTCTTTCTCTTTCATGAATGGAAATATGAAATAATCCCGTCAACTCCACAGGGGACTTGGTCCACCTGTGGAGGTTCAGGGCCAAGATCTGCTTGGCAATGTCACTGGCCTTTCCACGGGAATCCACCTGCACCACCATCAGCACCTTCTCCACCCTCCCACCACCATCATCTCCTCCACCACCCTACCGCCCCGGCTGCTGTACTTGCACACCAGCATCAACACCTTCATCACACTCTCTGTCACCGCCCGTGATACCCGCAGCACCTTCCCAGCCACTACCGCTATCCCCTCCGGATGTTCCACAAGAGTAGCACGTCCCTCGGCCCTGCCGCATAGCATCACAATCCTTATTGGTTAGAGGTAATTTTGTCAAGTAAATCCATAGATTGAGACGTCCATTCACGGCATTAGGGTCTGGAACGTTAAGTTATACTTTGATCCCCTATTTGTTACAAACTAAAGATCGGTCCCTAATTTGAGAATCTATGAATCCATGTAAAGATCAATCCCTTTTTTTGTAATTTACCTTAGATTTTATTGGTTTGTTGTGCGCAGTTGGGCCTCCCCTTTTCTGCCAAATGTGGCTCTTTTGGAAATACTTGCATGGATTAAACCAGTGTTTCGATGCTCTCCAACTATGGGAAAGAAATGGAGAACTACACTTGCAGCTGCGACTTGGCATATTTGGCAAGAGCGAAATCGTCGTTGGATTGGCACTGGCATGAACATGTCACAACGGGGTCGTTGAGCTCGTTATGCATGATGTCATAATCCTTACCATCTAGTACTCTGGTTTGTTTTATTTTTGAGTTGTTGTGTTCTAATTACCTACTGCTATAAGTTCTTTATTTTTATTTTACTTATGTAATGTTGGGAAGCAATTGGCTTGCCCATTTTTGGTTGTAATACATAGTCTTACTTATAAAAAAAAGAATGTGTAAGATTTCGATTACCATTTTGGGTTTGAGAACCATTTTCCTACAAGGAAGATCAACTGGACATCAACTGTGCATGATAAGACCATATCATTGTATTATTCTCAGCTAGCTAATACCAACTAAAAGGAAGCAAACCATGTTTACCTGTCTGAAAACTATACTTCAATAAGGGTGTTTTCAAACCATGGAAGGCGATATATCGGTATCGACAGGTAACCAATATATCGCCGATATTACCGATATTTGGCCTTCGCAAGCCATTTTCTTCATGAAATAGGTTCGATATCGACGATATCTGAACCTGTACCTTCTCCTGGAGAGGATGATGCAGAAGCAGATGCCAACTTCATTTCTCTTTACAATACATCAGCAGATTCTGAGCTATCATTTCCAAACACCTGACGTGGTGTCACAAAAAAGTGAAGAATGAATGACATGGAATGACATGCACCCTTTCCTGTTCCAAGTGGATATATACAACGACAATGTCGCAGGCACTACTAATAGGCTGCTTCCTTGGGGCAGCCAACATGGCTGCCTCCGTGCCGTTTTCAGTGTTTTTTTTATTTTTTTTGAAAAATATTATCATGTATATTCATCGCTATATCCCTCATATATGTTATTCGAATTTCGTCAGAAATAGAGACTCCTACGGCCTCCATCCAGACAATCATTTTTTAACGGTAACATGATTTTTTAAATCGATACCATCTCGATGGAGGCCGTAGGAGTCTCTGTTTCTAACGAAATTCAAATGACATATATGAGGGATATAGGGATGAATATACATGGTGATATTTTCAAAAAAAATAAAAAAATGCTGAAAACAACGCAGAGCAGTCATTGTTGGCTGCCGCAAGGGGGCAGCCTCTTAAACTCCTACTAATATGTAAACTGTGAGGTTCCTCTCCCTTCGCCTTCTTTTGAAAAGACAAACTTTACCACTGTGAAAAGATACACAGCACTGATGCCCTTTTTATCTGATGCGACAACCATGAATTCTTGAATAATTGGACATTGTTGTGTCATCATCCATTACCAACAGTAGTATACCAGAAGCTTTCCTAGAAGTTCCATGATCCAAGAAGTTGTGCACAATTATTGGTGATGGATACAGTACAAAGAGCCTGATTCTGAGAGTGAACGGTAAAACAAAACAAGATATGGCTAAATTCAAATTCCTTTTTGAAGTTGAATGAGTCAGTATGTTTTTCCTTTGAAGGGATGCTAAGAAACAATGTTCTCAAAACCTGTCAACTGAGCATATTACGCACCATTCATATTCTGGTTAAATTCAGATAAGGTCGTGAACCAACCCTAAGGGTCCGTTTGGTTGCAGGGTTGGACAGGGGTATCCCTGTGAATAGTAAACTGTGAGGAGGAGAACCCTGTTTGGTTGCAGGACCAACTCGGGTTGGGCTAAGCCAATCCTGTCCAACCCTGCAACCAAACGAGCCCTAAGGAGACGTTCGGTTGCAAAGGTAAACTTCCCTTTACCTCCCTGAACTCACCCCCCTCTCTCTTATGTGGCCCTCATCTTTTACTTTTTTAAAAAAAAAAAAATAAATTAATTCTCCATCATAAATTCCATCAAAAAATTATATATTATACTATCATATAATATAAAATTATAAACTACTCCACTTCTACTCACTTTTCCAAACTTCAATACAACCACATCACAATAACAACTCACTTTTTCAAACTTCAATACAATCATATTACAACAAACCCACTTCTAACCCACCCCCAGTTTAACGTTCTATCCAAATACCAAAACACAAAAACGAGTTACCCTCTATCGGTTTAACCTGCCCTAACCTGTGTACCAAACGCACCCAGAAGTAGTTGGGTTTAGGCAAAAGTCAGAGCCAGCAAGCAAAATATCGTCATTTGAGGTGCCAATTTGGAGTCGCACTCTTTTGGGTCATTTATCTTCGTATCCTTTGGAGAAATAAAAGGAATGTTGACGGCTTTGAACTTACTATTCTTCTCCATCTATTTGGAGAAGCAAAAGGGAGGATATGCATGTAAATGACCCAAAAGTTTGAAGTCCAAATCAACGCCTGACTTGGGCATGATTTTTCAAATCGGTACCTCAGATGTCGATTGATAACTATTTTTTAAATATTCAAGCTTGAAGTTTATTTAGTTAATTACGAATATTTTAGTAATTATTTTGAAAAATATCCTGCAACTGCCACTATTGCTGGGAATGAGTGAATGATCACATCTCAACGAGAACGTTGCAAATATAAGGAAGGTTATAACACCCCAAACATAATCCCATATCTAAAACTCACAAAATGTAGGAGTAGAATATAAGAGTGTGGGAATACTACTCGATACCTTGAGCTTAAACATTTTAGGTGTTGTCAGGGGATTCATTTAGACTTGAACCCAACAAATTGTCATGATTAGTTTTTTTCAATATGAGTCCTGAGATCTACTCAAGATGTTATAGAATGAATGATCCTTAAATTAAATTGGTGCAAAACGGAAAACATGATCAGGCCTTAATGCACACAAAAAACTTGCAATTGATGAGATAAGCATGGATGAGAACAACATCAAACCATTTCCGTCTAGTAACGCTACCTTGGTACAATGATACTTTGGCATTGTCCAAGAAGTGATGGTTCTTTCTTTTTGTCACCTTAGGGTTCGTTTGATTGCCGGGTTATTCTGGGGTAATATGGTTTAACCACTGCATTTCTGGGTTGGAATTCCATCACAAATCAATGTGACATCACATCACATTCCTTATTCCAACACTCTTCCAACCCTCATAACCATCCAAACATCTGCTATTCATAGTAGGTTACCCCAACCCATTCCATCACAGTAATCAAACATACCCTTAGGGTGTGTAATTACATGATATCTCATAAATGACACCATTATTTTGAAAGAAATGATACAAGTTTATTCACACCATTCTCACCACCAAAAACAATAAAACAGAAATTTATTTCAACACTTTAATTTAACCACTTAAATGTTCTTATGTCGAACACAAGGAGGTAACCTACTATCTAGGTTTCTAATCCATATACATAGTCAATCAGTCACTTGTGTAGAGTCAAATATGCTTATGTATTTTTGCGGTTTTGGATTTTAAGATTTTTAATGAATTATTTATTATTTATTTTTTACTTTTTAAGTTATATTTATTTTTAAAGTTTTTTTATTTAATTTTAAAATATAAAAATAAAATAGGATAATAATATACAATGGTTATATATAAGGGAAAGGGAATATATTGTTCAAAAATAGAGAAAATAGAAAGTATATTTTTAGTAATGTTAAGATTTTACAAATATTTTTGGGTATTTTTAAAGAGAATAAAATGAAAATTAGACCTAGCCAATGGGTCGGTGACTCGCTTACCCAACTTGTCATGGGTCGTCTTGGGCTAGGAGAATTGAGGTATGAGTCGATGCCCCGGCCTAGTTTGCAAAAAAAATAATATATATAAGCTAGATAATACTTGCATTAATATGATATATTTCAAGTTTTTCATACGTGATACTACTTTTACATTAAATTTAATAGTTTATATGTCATGTAACATGTAAATTACTCATATTAGTTATGTAAAGTATAAATTGCGACAATAAAATCATTTATACTTATTAAATACTATTAAAAATCGATGAAAAAATAGTGGGCTCATGGGCCAACCCATGGCATGCTTTGGACAGAGGTCTTAGATTCTTGGTCCATTTGGCTTGACCACATTTTAGCTAGGTATAATGGAATTTAATTCCACAAAGGATAAAATATGAAATAAAATATTAAGATAAATATGGAACTTTTAAATTAGTTTCGACTAAAAAAAGGGGGAAAACATTCATAATACATTTTTAATATATATATATATATATATATCCCATGCTTCTCGAATCCACTTTTTTATCTTCATTTTATATGGAATTTTACTGATTATTCAAGTTTTCAATTAATATAAATCAAGTATATAAAGCATGAAGTGAGAAATAATTTGACATAAAAATTGAAAATATGAAAGGGTTGAAAAGTTTTTAATGGCCAAATGTAGGGGCATATATGCAATATTACAGTACAGTTCTAATACATAATAAATCCACGAAAGGCTTCATTGCAAATGCTATGCCTCGTTTGGGTATCCTTACAAAATACCTTGAGCGTGTGCACCTTGACATCACGATTAGAGTTGTCGGAAATTTCTTACGTTCGACGTTCGCTCAGATTCGGCTCGCTAAAAGTTCGATTCGGAAATAAACAAACCGAACTTTAACAAGAGTTTCGGCTCGATTAAATAAACGAAACAAACATAAAAAATATAGGTTCGCTCAGGTTCGGTTTGTTAAAAGTTCGACTATATACACGCATACATACATAAAAGTATATATACATACATATTGTAATATAAGGAAAAAATACATTCTATATTAACATAAGGGCTATTCACTTATTTTCCCAAACACATCCAGTTATCGACTCCTAAATACCTATTTTCTATTCCCAAAACCCGCAAAACCCTCCCATGCGGCTGCGGTTTTTTCTTTTCAACATACACTACAACAAAATTGAGCTATAGTGACGGTTTTTTCAAAATCCGTCACTAAAGTAGCCGTTGTTAAATATATTATCGACGGTATTATTTGTTGCGAAATGTGTTTTCGTACTCGAAATTAGCAACGAATATCATATATGTCCTTATATCATTAGCAACGGTCCATATAATGACGTTTATTCGTTGCTATTTTTCAAGATATTAATTAATTATCGCTATTTTTTTTAGTTCAAAATTTAGCGACGATAAATTAGAACTTTGAAAAATAGCAACAGATAAGCGTCGCTATGTGGGCAGTTGCTAATGATATAACGACATATATGATATTCGTCGCTAATTTTGAGTACGAAAAATCATTTCGCAATGAATAATATCGTCATTATATATTTAACAATGGCTAATTTAATGACGGATTTTGGCATAACCGTCATTATAGCTCAATTTTGTTGTAGTGATAAACGCCTGCACAACATTTATTCTTAAACAAATCTTAACGAGTCGAACCGAACCTTTACGAACCTTACCCGAGCTGAACCGAATCTAATTACAATTTCTCGATCCTAAAAGTATGCTAAACAAATCGAAGCGAGCCTGGGTTGGTTCGATCAGGTTCGGCTCGTTTACAACCCTAATCACGATGAACTCAGCTGGAGCAGGTGGATCTGATCGTAATCCTTAAAACTTTGAGGGCATCTGATGCAAATGTTACTCACGTGAGTGAGATCACATGAGCGGGTGCAGCGGAGTTCCGTCCTCTGATGATGCAATGCAGTTGGATAATGGGTAAAAAGATATAAAATTTTGTGATACATCCATTTTTGATATATTTTTTTACTAACATATTTCTTTAACAATACCCTTAGGTTGATTGGATGGCAGAATACTTCTGGCTATTTACTGGAGAGCACCTTGAAAAGTGGCCAGTAGAGATAAAAAAAGGAATCCCAATGCAGCGAAGTGATTCCATTGATTGTGGGGTTTATGTAATGAAGTATATGGAATTTATTTGCAAAGGAAAAGATCCAGTGTTCCGAAACGAAGATATCCCCAAGTTTCGTGCGGAGCTATACTACTTACAAGTGTTCAGAAGAAAGATTAACAGAAATGTGATATCTTAGACATGTATATAGAGATGATGTAAATATGTACATGTACTGTTCAAAATTTAAATGTAGTATCTTTCTTTTGAACATGGAATTCTTTATGAATGAGAAAATTTTGATGGTTGTTGATTGTTGATTGTTGAAATTATTACAGATGATACATTCGTCTACTACCTGATACTTAAAGATGCATTAAGTTATTGATACATACAATGCTAAATAAAAAAGTTACTATTGCTTTAGACAATATTACTTGAGTATTGTATAACTTACTACTACTACTTAAATATACTATTATTTGAACTTAAAGTTGATTTCGAAAATCTTACTTGAATAAGCTAAGAACTTACGGATTAAAATATATTATGCTATAAGTTATTAATACTTACAAATGATACGTAATAATTTACTAATGATTTTGAGAATAGTACTTGTGACATGTTAATAACTTACTTATAGTTATATATGATACAAAAAATCGTAGTTATTATCTAAGTTTCTGATACTTACGTTTTATAATGATGAATGTTACTGATGTCTTCTACAAACTTACTGATACAAGCTTCATATTTACTGATGTATTCGTCAAAGAAAATATGGGAAATATATACTGATACATAAAAACCCCTTACTGATGCATTCTTCAATGTTACTGATACATACCAAACTTACTAAAATATGTCACATGCAAGAACTTACTGATTTATACAACAAATTTATTGAAGCATGATTCATACTTACTGATGACGGACAAGTACCAACTTACTTATACAGTCTTGGAAATTACTAACGAAAAGTGAACAATAAGAACTTACATATACTACATAAAAACTTACTAATACTTACTATTACTTACATATACTACATAAAAATTTAAGGTTGATTTTGGAAATATTACTTGAATAAACTAATATCTTACTGATACAAAAAACTTACTTATACTTACTTATTATGATACAGAAAAACTTACTTATTATTTAAGTTACTGATACTTACGTTTATAATGATGAAAGTTACTGATGTCCTTTACAAAATTACTTATACAAGCTTCATACTTACTGATGCATACGTCAAAGAAAATATGGGTAATATATACTGATTAATAAAATTAACTTACTGATTCATTCTTCAAAGTTGCTGATACATGTTCCAAACTTACTAAAACATGTGAGAGACATAACTTACTGATTCATTCACGAAATTTACTGAAACATGATTCATACTTACAAGACCATTGACAAGTACCAACTTACTTATACATACTTGTAAATTACAAATGGAAATTGAACAATAGAAAATAACTTACAACCAGATCATAAACACACAACTTCATACTTGATGAATAGTACACAATTTAGAAAGATTACAAAGAAGGGAAACATAAAAAAAATGGAATTCTTCTATAAAGTGCAATGGGGTATGCCAAAATAAGCTTCAGTCTTCTCGATCCTTTGAATATCTTCTGACTTCAATACTTTCAAATATCAGCTGCATTGATTATGTAACCACCTGTGAAATGGAAAAAATATACATAGTGTTATCAGAACGTTAATATACTAAAAGTACAATATAAACCATATGAATAAGAATTTATCTTATCATCAGTCTTCTCATTCCTTTGAATAACATCTGACTTCAAAACTTTCAAATATCAGCTCATTGATAATGTAACCAACTGTGTAATGGAAAAAATATACATATTGTTATCAGAACGTTAATATACTAAAAGTACTATATAAACCATATGAATAAGAATATTTCTTACCAACATGCATTATATTAAGATTTTGAAGGGCAATTCCTTGAATCATGTCCTGCATTGAATTTGTGGCATAATTTGCATTGTCTACCCTTTGACGAATTCTCTTCACTAATTGATTTCAATCTATTAGTGCTGCCCTTTGGTCTACCACATTTTCCAGACCCTTTTGGTTTTGCTACATTAGGATCTTTTACAACAAATACTGTCACATTTTTCATTAACATCATGGACATCTTCAACATTTACAATGATCCTTTTGCTCTTAATAGCTTTGACTCCTTCAGAAGCATCTATAAGGACCTTCTTAATGTAATCATATATATACTTCTTTGTTGCCATCAGCTTCGCTAATAAGTTCATTTGCCAATACCCTTAATTGACTATTATCATCTTGCACTGTTCTCCTCCTATAAAGTGGGTAGTAACCATTTCTCTTGATATCTTTCTTCCATCTATTCAATAAAAGGGAGGATTGAACGTCTAACGCATCAGTGTGTTTTAAAACACTAATAATGTGTCTGCAAGGAATACCCATTGATTCCATTTTCATACAATCACATTTGAATTTATTGTAACAAGCATGAAAAGTAACTCTGTTGAAATCTTCAATCCTCCCAATAGGATATACTCTGAATTGTATAACATCATCAACAGAAGGAAATGGAATCACATTTAGTTCAATACCTTCCAAAAGCTCTGTCTTAACCATATAAAACACGGTCTTTGTGAAATGCTAAGAAAATTGTTTTTCAATGCTCCACTGCGTAGCCAACTTAGGAATTTTATTCTCATTTTCATTATCCATCCTATTAGCATGCTCTCTCATTCTTTTAACTGCGGTTTGAAATCTAGTCATGAACTCATATAAACTATTCAGCTGATTGACATGGTTAGTCAAGAATGAATTCATGCTCTCGCTCCTCTTGTTGTATTCATCTCAGCAAAAAAATATCTTCTCATGTAAATAGGAACCCACTTTCTCCTAATACGATACATAACATTAATCCATCTATTTTTGTCTAAATTACATTCTGTAACTATTCTGTCCCACTCAGCTTCAAAATCTTGTTCACTTTTTGCCCCCCAAATAATCTTATTTAATGCAGGAATTGCTATATCAGCTTTCTTTGTTAAACCAATCCTCTTCTTCATGTTACCTGTAACGTGCCAACCACAATATCTATGTTTGGTAGAGGGGAAGACTTCTCTTATAGCAACATTAATGGATGGACACTGATCAATAATAATTGTCTTGGGAGCGACATTAACAGCCATCAGAAAATTTTTAAAAAGCCATACAAAAGACTCCTTTGTCTCATTCATTAAGAATGCGTTGCAAAAGAATACAGTCTGTTTATGGTTGTTAACTCCACAAAAAGCAGCAAAAATGAGCTTATACTTGTTTGTATCGTATGTTGTATCAAAAGTAACAGCATCTCCAAACAATTTATAATCTTCCATAGAATAAGAATCTATCCACATGCAATGAGTTAAACACAAATCCTCATCTTGCTTGTACACATAAAAAAAATCAGGTGTAATGCTTTTGCAATATTAAAGATGTTCCAACAACATAACAACATCATGACCTTCAATTTCTTTCTTCTGATCACGCTTCAAATTGTATATGTCTCTGGCTATATAACTAATGCGTTCGTCAGATCCACTTTGTTTGTCCAAAAAAGCAATTTGTTTGGCAGTAGGGATGTTCACTTGAGACATAGAAGCTAGTAGATTCTTTGTGGCCTTAGTTATTTTCTTATTCGGTCTCAAGTACTTTTTCTTACTTGGAGAAACAAGTTTATGGTTATGTTCCTCAACGAATGAGACCACATCCAACTGTTTAGATATCTGATTTAATTTAACACACAACTTTGCCTTACAACCACAACGGCTTATTCCACATCGTCTACCCTCGCTGTCTATTCCATCAAGATTAGCTTCTGCGTCTACCACTGACAGGCTCGATGATATCTTTCTTTTTTTGACATTTTGAACATACTGTCCTTCCTTCCAACAAACATATTTTTTAAAAGAAAGATTCTTAACTTTGTTTTTTCTATCAAAACAATATTTGGTGCTACTCCTCCTAATATTAAAGCCAAGTTCAGTAGCATATTTCTCATAGAACATTTCACATTCCTTTTGATTTGAGAAAGAGAGACCCTCTCGAGGGATAATAGCAGGATCAGCAGCTGATATAGGAGAATCATCATCATTTAAATCTTCAACGCTTTCATATTCATCATTGACTAAAAGAATAAACCATAAAAAGAGTATCAGTATGCATATTTAAAGCATCAGTATGCTTACTGAACTTACGTATTCTTCTGCAATTATTACTAATGAGTTTACTAATATTACATCATGATATTGCATAACTTACTAATACAATAGCTTACTGATACTTACGTATTCTTACGTATTTAAAGTATCAGTATTGAATTTATGTAAATTACGTGTGTCATGACATAGCTTACTGATACTTACGTATTCTTTTGCAGTTATTACTAATGAGTTTGATAATATTACATCGTGATATCATATAACTTACTGATGCATCTGAAACATAAGAGCTTACTTATTCTATTGCAAAAGTTACTATCGAAACTGAAAATATTACTTATGTCATAATAAGGCTTACTGAGACTTACATGTGCTACACTAGTGCTACTATTGAATTTATGTATATTACTTGTGTCATAACATAGCTTACTGATACTTACTTATTCTTTTGCAGTTATTACTAATGAGATTGATAATATTACTTCGTGATACCATATAACTTACTGATACATCTGAAACATAGGAGTTTACTTATTCTTTTGCAAATATTACTATCGAAAATGAAAATATTACTTATGTCATAATAAATTTTACTGATACTTACATGTGCTACACTAGTGCTTACTGATTCTTTTGCAAATATTACTATTGAATATAAAAATATTACTTGTGTCATAATAAATCTTACTGATGTTTACATGTGCTACGATATTTGATCTTACATATATTACTTGTTTGCTCTGAGATCTTACAGATACTTAAAAGATGCTTATATAATACTAGATCTTATTTAAATTTGATGATGATACGAATTTCAAAATTTCAATGATACAATGAACAACTTGAAAATAAAATTCATATGATTACATAAAATATATAAAAAATACCTAATCTTCCAGAGTTCTTGTGGACATCAATCAGATCGAAAAGATTGCCTTCATCTTCTAATTCACATAAATAATCTTCACTTTCTGAACCATGGACAAAGTCATCTTTCATCGTTGAATCATACGTATCAAGATCAAAATCTACTCGTGAATTATCCATACACGAACCTATTAAATAAATATTAGAAACGAAAAACATATAAAAAATTATAAATTGCAAATCAAAGTACCTTTGGTTCCAGATTACGAGTAAAGAATCGCTCGAAGCTCTCGCGAATGACAAGAAGGGGTTTTTTCCTCGATAGAAAATGACGCGAGAAGAAATGACTCATTTGCTAATTAAGGAATGTAATTAATTTTCATTTTTACAAAAATGGCGGTTACAATCGTGATTCCTATAATCATGGGATCGCATGATTTAATCCAACGGTTGGGAATAAGGGCTCATTTTATATAAAATGGGCACAGTGCCCTCTGGATAAAATTCCTATATATATATATATAGGAAAAAATGGGGCTGCCCCGCCCCATTTTTCGGCGTTTTTTTTATTTTTTTTGAAAAATAAAACCATGTATATTCATCCATATATCCCTCCTACATGCCATTCGAATTTCGTCAGAAACAGAGACTCCTACGGCCTCCATCTCGATGGTATCGATTTAAAAAAATCCTGTTACCGTTAAAAAATTACTGTCCGGATGGAGGCCGTAGGAGTCTCTGTTTCTGACGAAATTCGAATGGTATATAGGAGGGATATAGGGATGAACGTAAATGGTGTTATTTTTCAAAAAAAATAAAAAATTTTACCCAAATAAGGCGGGGGCAGCTATGTTGGCTGCCCCTAGGGGGCAGCCACATATGACCCATATATATATATATATATATATATATATATATATATATATATATATATATAGGAGTGATCCTATGAGAGCAAAAAGTTGTGAGAGCATGAGAGGATTGATTTTGGACCACATGATTCACCCAAGAGAGAGAAGACCAGGAGAGAGAAAACATATATATATGGGTAAAATGTGTATGCCCCCTAGGGGGAGCTAACTTAGCCCCCCGCCCCTTTTTCCCAATTTTTTTTATTTTTTTTGAAATCTAAAACCGTGTAAATTCATTATTAAATCTCTATATTATGTTATTCAAATTTCATACGAAACCGAGACTCCTACGACCTCCATCCAAACGGGGTCGATTTAAAAAATCCTGTTACCGTTAAAAAAATCACTGTCTGGATGGAGGCCGTAGGAGTCTCTGTTTCACACGAAATTTTTATGACATAATATAGGGATATAGTGATGAATATTCATGGAAAAAAATTTCAAAAAAAAAATAAAAAAATTGAAGAAAATGGGGCGGGGGGAGCTAAGTTAGCTCCCCCTAGGGGGCAGCCCTATTTTCCTCTCTCTCTCTCTCTCTCTCTCTCTATATATATATATATATAGGGCTGCCCCCAGGGAGTAGCCAACTTGGCTACTCCCACCCCTATTTTTCCCTCATTTTTTTTATTTTTTTGGAAAATAAAAATTTGTATGTTCATCATTATATCCCTCTCACATTCTGTTAAAATTTCATCAGAAACAGAGACTCCTAAGCCCTCCATCCAGACGTCATTTTTTTAACGGTCGTAGGATTTTTTAAATCGACCATATTTGGATGGAAGCCGTAGGAGTCACTGTTTCTGACGAAATTTTAATAGAACATGAGAGAGATATAATGATGAATATACAAATTTTTATTTTCCAAAAAAATAAAAAAATAAGGGAAAAATAGGGGTGGGAGTAGCCAAGTTGGCTACTCCCTGGGGGCAGCCCCATTTACCTCATATATATATATATATGGAAAAAATGGGGCTGCCCCCGCCCCATTTTTCGGCGTTTTTTTATTTTTTTTTGAAAAATAAAACCATGTATATTCATCCATATATCCCTCTTATATGCCATTCGAATTTCGTCAGAAACAGAGACTCCTACGGCCTCCATCTCGATGGTATCGATTTAAAAAAATCATGTTACCGTTAAAAAATTACTGTCCGGATGGAGGCCGTAGGAGTCTCTGTTTCTGACGAAATTCGAATGGTATATAGGAGGGATATAGGGATGAATTTTAATGGTGTTATTTTTCAAAAAAAATAAAAAATTTTGCCCAAATAAGGCGGGGGCAGCCACATATGACCCTATATATATATATATATATATAATATATATATATATATATATATATATATATAGAGGGCCCTTCCAATGAGGTGCACCTTTCCATGCACCATGGAAAGCCACTTATAAAGACCGTATGATGTGGATCTAATGGATGAGATTAAAACCACCAAAGAAAAGCTAAGAGTGGTATTAGAATTAACTACTTACCTAAAATTAAGGAGGTGATTGAGCGTGTGAAATTTGAAAACATATATTTTATGATTTTTAAAAATTCAAAAAGTTATAAAATTAATTCGAGTAACTACTGAAAAAATTCCTAAAATAGATTATACTTACTGTATACCTTCGTTTTTGAAACTGAGAATGTCGTTGGGTCACTTAAAGTTACTGTGATTTACAAAAAAAAGGAATACAATACAAAACAATGCAAAAGAATACAATATAAATTCTTTTGTACTGGTAAATAGTGTGATTTATTTTACAATGTCTACCAGTAACTTGCGAACTAACTTCCCATTTTACAATATGTATGTATAACAACACAATATTCAGAAATTTTAATATCCGAAGTAAAGGTTAGGTGATTGAGCGTGTGAAATTTGAAAACATATATTTTACGAATTTTAAAAATTCAAAAAGTTATAAAATTTATTCGACTAACTACTGAAAAAATTCCTAAAATAGATTATACTTACAGTACACCTTCGTATTTGAAACTGAGAATGTCGTTGGGTCACTTAAAGTTACTGTGATTTACATAAAAAAGGAATACAATACAAAATAATGCAAAAGAATACAATATAAATTCTTTCATACTGGCAAATAGTGTGATTTATTTTACAATTTCTACTAGTAACTTGCGAACTAACTTCCCATTTTACAATATGTATGTATAACAACACAATATTCAGAAATTTCAATATCCGAAGTAAAGGTTAGGTGATTGAGCGTGTGAAATTTGAAAACATATATTTTACGATTTTTAAAAATTCAAAAAGTTACAAAATTAATTCGACTAACTACTGAAAAAATTCCTAAAATAGATTATACTTACCGTATACCTTCGTATTTGAAACTGAGAATGTCGTTGGGTCACTTAAAGTTACTGTGATTTACAAAAAAAAAGGAATACAATACAAAACAATGCAAAAGAATACAATATAAATTCTTTCGTACTTGCAAATAGTGTGTTTTATTTTACAATTTCTACCAGTAACTTGCGAACTAACTTCCCATTTTACAATATGTATGTATAACAACCAACATTCAGAAATTTCAATATCCGAAGTAAAGTTTACAAAAATAACTCAAACTTGAAAAGAGCATATGAATTTGAAACTGAGGAGTGTCTGAGTATTTACTTTAAACTACTCAGATTTACAAAATAAAAAGGCACAATACAAAACACTGCAAAATATTACTAAATAAATCAATTCCTCTAGGTATTTGTTGTCAGTTATATTGCAATTTTAATCAGTTATATGAAATATATGTCTCAATATTACTATATGACTGAACATAACACAATATTAATAAAATAAAAGTTTACATTATAAATCAAACTTGAGGATAACTTATGAATTCGCAACTGGTAGGGACGTTATGTTTGCTTTAGTTTACTAAGATTTACAAAATAAAACCCTTAAATACAAAACATTGGTAAAATAATACAAAATAATACCTTTCGAAAATGTAAATGATGGACTGGAAAATTAAAAGATCATGGACTTCTTACAAATTATATTGCTCTTTATAATATTTTTGCATCTATTCAATGATAAAAAAATGATATATTGATGAGAAAAAAATGATATAGGCAAAGTATAAAGTTATAGCCCAAGCCATTTGTGAGATTGGTTGGCCCGTCATCTTTATACAGGAACTCTATCCATAAAACTCTAATTCCTCTCTATTACTACAACAAGTTGGCTGCTTATATTACAACTAATTTTGTCTTTCATGAATGCACCAAGTACATTGAAGTAGATTTTCATTTTATAAGGTATGTGATATGTAAAGGGAAGATATCTATCACTCATCACATTTCTATGAAGCTACAACTTGTAGATGTCATCAAAGCTCTACTGCAGAAGTGCACTTCACTGTTGACTTCCAAGTTAGACATGATCGATAAATTAAATGTGCTCCAACTCAATGGGGGAATTGATCAAAAAAACTTAAGGAGTTATGAAAACATTAATATTTTAACTATTTTTGTGCTTTTTAATTCTAGAAATCATATTAAGGACTATTTTTTCTCATTTGTTTGCTTAGGGATTTAGGGTTTCACTCTGTATAAGAAACACTCAATACAATTCTCATTACATCCCATTATATGTATATAGCTTACTTCCCACGTTTGTTCGTGCATAGCAACAATCGAATCGTGCATCTGCAGCCACAAGCATTGCAACATTAAATCTCCCAATTCCATTGTACACCCCAGTTGCTGAATGATGGGATGTACGAGTTCTGTTTAAATTTGGTGTTTATCTCAGATTCTCAAGTGACAAGTTATAAGGGAAGCCATACCATATAAGATATGTGAATGCTTATATGTGCAACGCTAGGAAATATGATAGGTAAAATGTGAAAAAGAGATGGGAGTCAAGAATTCCAGTGAATTCAAAGAGAGACATTTATTAATCAATGAAAACAAATTTTCACAAAGGATGGACAATTACCTCCAACATCAAGGCCGAATCCTTAAGTGAGACAAGCTCCCTTGACTCATCCACTGAGATCTGAGGATTCAGATAAGCAACTAAGAATCGCCGGTTTAATTACAAAAACAATCAGCAAAAAAAATGAGACACGAACCTTGTCCCAAATGATGCAAGAAACTCCCTACTCTTAGGAGAGGCCTGCACATAAACAAAAATCAAATCATGGTGTAGCCAGGAAAGTTTCAAGTACAAAAGTAGCAACTACTTTCAGCAAAAACTCAAGGAAATAACGATGCCACAATCAAAACTATCGATTACCTAACATCTCATGCTAGGACAGTTGGCATAACACAAACTGGATGAGAATATGCCAATACCTTCGGACTCTTTTGTATATGGTGTGTGTGTGCATGTGTGTTTGTGGGGGGAAGGGGGGAGGTCGGAATTTCAACAAAAAAATAAATTTTGATGAGCTAGAAACTGTAGGAAACTGTTTTTCAGAAAGGAAAAGAAACGTGTCCTACATATAGAGCAGCATTAGAAACATAAAATTCAATAATATAAATAAAAAAAGTGGCAGCCCCACTTTCTTTCAATATTTGCGACAGCCAAGAGAATCTCAGGAGAAATTTCACACGGGTTAACTGGAGGGGGATACAAGAGTTAAATATGCGGAATCGTGTACAAAGAATACGAAACATAATCCATGTCGCTAGAAAACACAAACAAACGCATAAAGAAGCTAAGCAAATGCTGCAAATCTATTCCACTCAATTCTTCTTAGGAGAAAGCCTACAACTCCTCCTCAGCGCAGAGACCACCTTCTCCTTCCTTACCTCCTTTGACGCCACCACTGCAACCGGCAGCGGAAAAGAACTGCCATCCGCAACCCTATCGAACTCGTCTCCAAGCTTCCTCGCCCTCTTCTTCCTCTGTTGCTGCTCAACCGGATCCGGCAACACATCCTCCTCTTCGTCCTCATACACCACCAGATTCTGTGTACGTCCGGATCTGCAGGGCCGACCTGCAGGTCTGACGGGGATCGGCGTCGGAGCCTCTTCCTCATCTGAATACGATTCTGAATTGGCGATTTCCGGCTGCTCCTCCTCATGGTTTTGGAGGGTCTCCATCTTCTCGTTATTGAGAAGGAGACGGTGGCGGCGTTCCTGCTGAGCACGGAGGCGCTTGACGGAGCCCTCGATACGGCCTTGGAGGCGACGGCGGAGGAAGGAGAGGCCGCCCATGGAGCAGTGGGCGTCGTGGGCCCAGGAGAGAGAGAGAGAGAGAGAGAGAGAGAGAGAGAGAGATGGCTTCCAGCATGTAACGGATTGCATGATTAACGAAAATTTCGAGTAAATTAATTTTGGAACATATTAAAGAATTCTAAAAATAGAAAACCGTGTGTGGTTTTATGAAAAGTTAGGCAGTTTTAACTATGACCATTGATGAAAATCCAACGGTGAGGATGCATGGCTTTCCATGTACTCAAGAAAGGTGCACCTCATCTGAAATATTTCATATATATATATATAAGTGATCCTATGAGAGCGAAAAGTTGTGAGAGCATGAGAGGGATGATTCTGGACAACATGATTCACCCAGGAGAGAGAAGACCAGGAGAAAGAAAACAGAATCATGTGGTCCAGAATCATTCCTCTCATGCTCTCACAACTTTTTGCTCTCATAGGATCACTCCTCTATATATATAAATATATATAGGAGTGATCCTATGAGAGCAAAAAATTGTGAGAGCATGAGAGGATTGATTCTGGACCACGTGATTCTGTTTTCTCTCTCCTGATCTTCTCTCTCTTGGGTGAATCATGTGGTGCAGAATGATCCCTACTATTAAATGCTTAGAGTCATTTCCTTTAAATTAACAAATAAAATTCAATGAAACTAGAATAACGAATAATAGTGAAATGAATTAAATAATGCCTCAACCGTATGCAACTAAAAATTAATGACTTAGTGACCATAATTGTATTTTTAAAAATACATCTCATCTATAAATTTCATATCCATGCTTAAAATTAGGAGGCTAGTTACCAAGAGTTTGAAATTTTTGGACGCGAGATAATATCAGAGAGCAATCCCAGAGTTATTCATCCCTGGAGATTTAATCACGTCTATGTCTTAATAATATGCAAAAGATCTCTTCTAAATTACATCAACGCATTGGAAACTTACAACAATATTATACTGTGATCCTTCCAGTTTTTCTGATAAATAATTAAGAACCGGATTTCCTCATCTTATTGAAAGCTGAGGAACAGAGTTGGTCGCATCAGATGCGAAAGTGGTTACGGATGTGAATGTATCCATCTCCTCGCGTGTTTTGCTCGCGGCGTCGATGAATATCGGTCGTGTAGGTCGTGTCTCCGGTCTGTACTTGCTCAGCAGCATGACCACCACTTCAGTCATCGCTGGCCTTTCAGCAACCACAGACTGAGTGCACAGCAATGCTATCTCAATGACCTTCGACATTTCCTCGACGGTGTACTCGTCCGGTTCTAAGCTGCCGTCGACCAAATCCGTCGGTCGGTCCTTTTCGTATAGTTTCCATGCCTTCAAAGCAAGAAAAATGTTCAGAATTTGAAGGGAACTCAACCATATTGTTTGCTTGCTATTCTATGACGAGGGCAGATCCTCTGTAGTACTGCAGATTCTGCTGTAACCGCTCGAGCGATCCTATTCTATGACATTGTCATTAGATGGCATACCCACTCGAGAAGATACTGTGTTCCTGGATCAAGTTTAACATCATTTGCCTTCCTGCCACTGATAATCTCCAGAACTACGACGCCGAAGCTGTAGGCGTCGACTTTCTCGGATAACTGACCATGGATCGCGTACTCAGTTGCCATGTAACCCCTGTGGAGAGAATCGACAAGTATTCGTTACTACATTCAAGTGTAATCAGAGTGGGAGATCAGATTATAACTGACAGTGTCCCAGCAAATCCGGTTGTTAAATGGCTCTGGCCTTCAGGGAGAAGCCTTGCCAGACCGAAATCAGCAATCTTCGGCTGGAACTCCTCGTCGAGCAGTACGTTGCTCAATTTTATGTCGCGGTGAATGATGCAAACATGGAACTCGTCGTGCAGGTATGCGAGCCCCCGAGCCATGCCGAGAATTATGTTGAACCTCTGCTACCAATTCAGAGATCCCTGCTTCTCACCTGAAAGAATTTTCATCCAGAAGCTTAAGAACAGTCTACTGGATAATTAATGATCCATGCTAAAACATGAAGATTAATAAAAAACAATCCCTTTTAGATGACAAATCTAATTCTACAAAATACAACATCTATAGATCTGAGAACGAATGCGCATTTTATACCAAACAAGAACTTGTCGAGGCTGCTGTTGGCCATGTACTCGTAAACGAGCAGGAGATCGGAGCCGCTGCTCGAGAAACCGAGAAGGCGGATGAGATGCCGATGATGAACATTAGTTATAAGCTTCACCTCCCTCTGGAACTCCTCGTTCACCCTCCTGGATTGCCCGATATCGAGTCGCTTTACAGCTACGGTTTTCCCGTTCTTCAGGAGTCCCTGTGGGGAGAATCGAAAATCGATTAGGATTTATAGTTCTGAATGCTGGAATTGGCATTGACATGATCTGGATCAAGGTACCTTGTACACAGATCCGAACCCTCCTTCGCCAAGCTTGTTCTTTTCATCAAAATTTCCAGTCGCAGCTCGAAGATCTTTGTAAGGGAAATGCATTGGACCTCGAAGCTCCGTAGCTCCCAGTAGATCTCCTGATCAGTTTAAGAATTCGTATAGTCAAATCTCATGCCATTATCATATGAAAGATATGAAGGATATGAACGATATCACCTCTTCTTCCTCGTCCTTCCATTCTGGTTCTTGATCTCCTGATCCACAAGAGCCAAAAGATACATAATATGATGAACAATCCTACACCTCCCCCCACCACACCACCAATTATCGCCTTCTTGTTGCTGCTGCTGCCATTACCTGCATTCCCATGCAGAGAAAGCATCCAAGATTAAAAATCTCTATTAACACTTGTGCTACTGCTGTTAAGACCAATGGATCAAGAGGCTCACCGGCGGACAAGTAAGGAGCGAGGTCCACCGTGCGATTGGTGGGAAAGAAGGGTGTATCGGAGTATCTCATGAAGCAACCGGCGTCCACGGCTCTGGCGTCGGCGTTGGGAAGGCACCCCTTGATGTTCTCGCGCGCCACGCGGAGGCACTCCGCGCAGTTCACCGCGCTCACCGTCCGTGCGCACTGCGCTATGCCGTATGCCACCGAGGACGTGCCTGAGCCCGCTGTCGCCGCAGCGAAGAACACGTCGATCCTCGGCACCGCAATGCTCAGATCGGCCATTAGCGTGTCGGCGGTCGCTGCAAAGCCCCTGCCGGTGCCGGCGGAGTTGTTGCCGCATAGAGCGACGTTTCCTGGAAGCGTCGCCTGAGGATGGTCATCAGTTCATGATCAGGGAAGTTGTTATGAACGAACTCCAACATAGTTATGTTCACGTTGAATTCATTTGCGATGAAATTGAGAACCGATGCAAATATATCAGTGGGGATTTTCGAAATGGATATTTTGATTCTTTCCAATCAGTATCTTTTCTTTGGAAAATCTTTCTGCAACTATACATAAATCAGGTGGTTCGAATTCTCAAGTCCAAAAAAATCTGACATGTTCTTTTCTTTCTGTCTGTCTGCGTTCTATCTGAGCATGAAAAATCGATTTCCATTATTTTCTCGTATTATAAACACTCTAACAGTAACATATATATAATTTATATACATCATTCAATACTTAAAAATTGCATGTTATGCATAATCCCCTCTATCCCAATAAATAGTGTCTAATAATTTGACCACTTAAGTAGAAATTCCTGAACTCTCGAAACCCAAAATTAATTAGAATCACTAACATTTATGCCTGATTAAGAGCAGGAGAAAGGGAGCCATAGTTTGGAGTCAATGAGATTCCTATAAGATATTATGTTTGTATGATTCCCTCACTATGACAACGCGGAATCCTTAATCATAACGAATTTGTATTGTACGGATTGTTTATTGATCGTTGGATCCGGAATGGACGACGTGATGGAAGCACGTGGGATCACGTGCAGGCATATTGTGTTGTGCCTGCTGATTCTATGAGGCAGACAGCTGGAGGCAATTGATCGTACGATGTTCTTATTGTAATTTGCTAATTTTGTCCTCATCAAGACGTTATCTTCTCAGATACTGCTAGAATTATATATACCTGCCAAAGATGATATGCATTGATTTTAAAAAAGGAAACCCTTTGTTGAAATTTCCAAAAGTTGTGTAGAAAGGAGAAATATAGGAAATGCCATCGGGCAGATCTTATGCAATCTTCTTCTTAATTGCTTTTGATTCTATTATGCTTATTAATTCTTATGAGAATTTTTAAGGAAATAATTGAACATTGTTTTTAATAAGTGCCATATATCTTTTAAGTATTTTTAATGTAGGACTTCTGGATCATCGGACCTTGTTTTTAAGAAGTGGTATATACCCCTCGGGTTATGCAGGGGTCGTCAACATAATTTTGTTTTTAAGTGGTAGTATAATTTGATTGATGATCTTTGAGGAAGATCGGAGAATTTGATTTTTTTTAAAAAAACTTTTGTCATTTTGGTAGATCTACATTTTTTTGGAAATTGCATACCATCAGGCTAATAATTATAGGGATATTTACACCCATAACCCTGAGTAATATGGTAATTACCCCAGAAACCCTCTATAAACACTAATTATCCTCAGGACCCTGAACAACCATGATGTTTTACACCCATAACCTTCCGTTAGTTTCATTCGTTAACTCAACCAGATAGTTGAGTTAATCTAACCTAATTCATGATCCTACGGTGGAGGTTAATCAAAAAAAGAAAAGAAAAGAAGGAAGGAGGAAGTGGGTTCCATCCTGGAGGGAGCTAGCACGATGGGAACTTTCACGGAGGAGGCCGAGCAGCGGGGGAGGGGCGGCTGCAGGCAGAGTCGCGCGGAGGAGAGGGGGCTGCAGGGGGAGGAGGCGCGCGGGGGAGGGGGCTGCAGGGGGAGGAGGCGCGCGGGGGAGGGGGCCGCAGGCGGAGGAGGCGCGCGGAGGAGAGGGGGCTGCAGGGGGGAGGAGGTGCGCGGGGGAGGGGGCTGCAGGGGGAGGAGGCGCACGGGGGAGGAGGTGCGCGGGGGAGGAGGTGCGCGGGGGAGGAGGTGCGCGAGGGAGAGGGGGCTGCATGGGGGAGGAGGTGCGCGGGGGAGGAGGTGCGTGGGGGAGGGAGGCCTGCAGGGGGCTGGAGGCGCGCGGGGGAGGGGGAGGGGGCAGCAGGCGGAGGAGACGCGCGGAGGAGAGGGGGTTGCAGAGGGGAGGAGGTGCGCGGGGGAGGGGGCTGCAGGGGGAGGAGGCGCGCGAGGGAGGAGGTGCGCGGGGGAGGAGGTGCGCGGGGGAGAGGGGGCTGCAGGGGGGAGGAGGTGTGCGGGGGAGGGAGGCCTGCAGGGGGCTGGAGGCGCGCGGGGGAGGGGGAGGGGCAGCAGGCGGAGGAGGCGCGCGGAGGAGAGGGGGCTGCAGGGGGAGGAGGTGCGCAGGGGAGGGGGATGCAGGGGGAGGAGGCGCGCGGGGGAGGAGGTGCGCGGGGGAGGGAGGCCTGCAGGGGGCTGGAGGCGCGCGGGGGAGGGGGCAGCAGGCGGAGGAGGCGCGCGGAGGATAGGGGGCTGCAGGGGGGAGGAGGTGCGCGGGGGAGGGGGCTGCAGGGGGAGGAGGCGCGCGGGGGAGGAGGTGCGCGGGGGAGAGGGGGCTGCAGGGGGGAGGAGGTGCGCGGGGGAGGAGGTGCGCGGGGGAGGGAGGCCTGCAGGGGGCTGGAGGCGCGCGGGGGAGGGGGAGGGGGCAACAGGCGGAGGAGGCGCGCGGAGGAGAGGGGCCTGCAGGGGGGCTGCAGGCGGAGTCGCGCGGGGGAGGGGGGGCTGCAGGCGGAGGCATGAGAGGGCGGGGGGACCTGGGATGGTGGGTGCTGCTTGGAGGTCGAAGGGGAGAGGAGGAGGTTGTCGGAGGAGGTTGCTGCTTGGAGGAGGAGGTGGGTGCTGTTTGGAGGAGGAAGAGGATAAGGTGGAGGAGGAAGGTGATAAATGAACTTTTTTGTAAATAATAGAAACTTAAAGGGTATAAATATAAAATACACAACGGATACCGTCAATAGTTAACGGTAAAATGGATGGAAGTTGACTCAGGGTTATGTAATGTAAGGGTTAAACATTATTCGGGGTTCTGGGTGTAATTCGTGCTTGCGCAGGGTTTCTGGGGTAATTACGAGATTACTCAGGGTTATGGGTGTAAATATCCTATAATTATATCGATTAGAAATATCTCTAAGGGTGCGCTTGATTCGTGGGTTATCCGAGGGAGTATAACCCGTTTTTGTGTTTTGATGTTTGGTTGGTGGGTTTAAAGTTTGGAGGATTTGTGTGATGTGACTGTGTTGAAATTTAAAAAGTGGATAGTTATTATAATATCATTGTATGGAAATTTGAAAAAGTTGGTAGTTGTTGTGGTGTGATTGTATTGATGTTTGGAATAGTGATTAGAATTTGAGTATTTCATGATTTTTAGATGATATGATGGTATACTATATATTTTTTCGATGGAAAGAGAGTGGGTCCCAATAGTGGGTTAGAAATATGGGGTTTGAGTGTAACCCCCCAACCGAACGGGCAGTCATTCGATTGTCAGGTTAACATGGCGTAATCTGTTTTACCGCTCTACATTCTTGGGTTGGAATTAGTTTCATAGATACATATTTTTTTATTGTAATACTTTTTAACCACATTCAAACAAAAATTAATATAAAGTATATATTATAATAATAAAAAAGTTAATATAATACATAATCACCGTGACATCAGTATCACATTTATCATTCCAACCCTCCTAACCAATCTACTACTCACAGGAGGTTATTCCAATCCAACCCTCCTAAACCTATCATTCTCAGACATCGACCAAATGTACCTTTTTGAAGGTTCATTGGACGAACTTTTTTTGCACTCATTTCTCAATTCATTCCAAAAAGTATACAAAATGTAAAATGTTAGTTCTGCATATAGACGATTGCAAAGCCTTCAATACTTTAAATTGGACTTCTAATTAGGAAATTTATTTCGTGGGTACTAGCTATTCTTCAAACTTTAGCAATTTCTGCAGGCATCAACAATGTGTCAATGGATATCTTCTTGATCAACTTGTGTCGTTCCTCAACGAGACTCGGTATTCCAATACAAGTTGATCATGGGCCATGCCAACATCTTTTGTTTTTTCTCCTTGTGTTGCTAACTCTTAGGGCCTGTTTGGTTGTCAGGTTACCCCACGATAACCTGGCGTCCCGAAAAGCCTAAATTTTTATAGAGATCTCTATCCCTGCATTCATGTGTTGGAATTAGTTGTACGGACCATACAATTTCTCTATCTCTGCATACCTGGATCCCAAGGTCATGATTGGATGCAGGACATCATCTCCTTATCGTAGTAGTCGCTATATTATGATTACATCATCGATCGTAATTCTATATTTTTACATTGCTTATTAAATAAATAAAAGCACTATCAACTTCTTTAGATATTTCATGAGTAACTGGAACTCCAAAATTCTTTTTAAAAGAAGAAACTCCCATTCTCTAAAGTTTTCATAAGTGGATTAAAATATAAATCTCTAAACTTAGTGCATCCAACTCCTACTTTCTAGAGAATTGTATATCCTTCAGGATCATTGTAACACAAGAATAAATAGTTCATAGGATTCATTTTGTGGAAGAAAGTGAGGGGATCCATTTTGTGGAAGAAGTAAGGGAAAAGAAGAAAGCATGCAAGTGAGACAAGAGAGAGAGAGAGAGAGAGAGGCAAATGAGCAAGTAAGAGAGAATAGCTAGTGCTTGAGGGGTGGTTGTGTGAAAGTAGACTATTTGAGTTGTATTTTTGAAGTAATGATATATAATATATCATTTTATTTTAGTAATATTCTTTAAGTAGTATTAGAGCGTTATTCATCTCCATTTTCTCAGGATAATGTCTTGTTAGTAAAATTGTGTTCGTCCATCATATAAATATAGTCATATTTGTCCACCAAAAAATTATAGCAAGTGTCCACTTAAAGTTAGTCTAGGACTGTGAAGTCAAGTTAGTTAGGGATTGGTTTTCCATGAAGAACTTAGAAATGGTCTTTTGATTGAAATGAAGGACATCTTTTGGTTCAATCAACTCCAACAAAAAAATGAATGGGAATAACTACAACTATTGGAAGAATTGCATCGAGTCATATCTTCGAGGACAAGACCTCTGAAAGGACACTGGTGATAATGATCTGATGTCACTGTTAGGAGAATGAGCAAGCACAAAGAAAATGGAAGATGGGGATCAAGAGGTAATTCTTATGTTCAAGACGATGATGAAGGAGGAGCTAAATGAGCATGTCCAAAAATCAAGCAATCCAAAAAAATAATGCGAAGCACTCATCACACTATTCTTGTAAAATGTTGAGCGCCTATAGTTGTTGGAGAATGAGTTAATAATGCTCAAGCAAAGAGATATAATAATTACTCAATATTTTAAAAGATATGCTCTCTCTGCCTTGACATTTCTTAATTATACTGAGCTACTAATGCAAAAAATCATATAAAAATGTTGATCGACTATAGTTGTTGAGAATGAGTTAATGATGCTCAAGCAAAGAGATATAATAATCACTCAGAATTTTACAAAGGTACGCTCTCTTTGCCTTGACATTTCTTAGTTAGATCCAAGTTAAAAGTTACTTAGATACTAATGCAAAAAATCATTATTAACCTATAGTCAGAATATAATGCATTTGTCATTAATATATCTAGATGGCCCACTCAACTCACCTTATCATAGAAAGTCTTTTAGCAAATCAATAGACTTTAACAAGGTAAATAGCTTGTTTGTTCATAAAAGGTGACAAAGAAGCATTGTTTATAGGGGTGTTCGTGGGGCGAAAACCCGCTCCATTTAGTGTTGATCCGATCCGATCCATGATATTGGATCAACGGATCAACCCGTTCCAATCAAAATGGTTATCCATTAGATTGGATACCCATTGGATATCGGATTACCCGTGGATATCCGCGGATCCAAGAGAATTAGATGCAAGCCAAACAAAATTTGTTAAAGCTTCCAAAACAGGATTTTGTGTAAAAATATAAATGACAAAAAAGATCAAACACTACAAAATTTAGGATTATATTTTAAAATTTAAATGTCCGAAGTCAAAATATGTATGAAATGAATATGCCAGATGGTACGCGGATATATCAATTTGACACTTACATAGTGATATAGAACGGGACAATTTCATATTGATACCGTTTAGGCACGGGCTTTTATTTCGACTTCTCCAATGTTCAAACATAAAATTTCTCTTAATCACGAATTCTACGTTCCTATTTATCTAACTATGATTAATTAGTGTTTTTTAAAAAATTCTCATCTTCAACAGTAATTCCGTATAAAATATGGGAAACAAAGCAGTGGGCGAAGGAGCCCCACCCCACCCAAACATCGCTGCCGAAACATGAATTGTTATCGATTGCATGTAGGTCAGATATGGTGACGGATCAGACATAAATCTTAATTATTTTTGTTGTGCTTAAGACTAGGGATGAAAACGGATCGGATACGGATTAGATATGCCTATTTCCATATCCATATTCGCTCATCTCTATCCAATACGAATCGGATACGGATATGATTGGGATATGCATTAAGGAAATCATATCCTTAAAAAATATGGATACGAATCCGAATTGGATATTTATCGAATCCAAATACGGATCGAATAAAGAGCGGGTCCAACCACATATCAGATAAAGAGCTAATCCAAATATGAATCGAATAAAAAGTGAAATCCAAATATGGATCCAATAAAATGGAAATTAAATACATGTCGAATAAAGACTACATATGAATACGATTTGGTTTTTTCAAAGTTCATGTGATTTTAAAAGAAAATCAAGTCACAATTAATATTTAATTATTATATATCTTATTGCCGAAGATATCAAAATAAACAAAAGAATGTTCTTTGCTATATTTTCATCTTAGTACTAGTAAATATTGTTGTGAAATTTAGCAGTTGATCGCATTACGACATCCGAAATAAAGCAAATTAACTAATAATGGTTATTAAATTGATTATGCTTATTACACTATCCTCGACAATTCGGCTCAAACAACCGATAATTAACGGTCAACAAAAGCCTACAAAATTAAACAGATATATCAAAGTGACGCTGCAAAATATATAATAATGCATATGGTAACACCTATACCCATATCCGTATTCGTCCATTTGCATTCATAATGAATACCATCTAGGTAGACCCATAGACATCATCCCGAATGAAGGAGTTATGAGATGGGTTGACCCATGGTTATCCGTGGACCATTGGATCGGAGCCCCGTATGTCACGGGTCAAATAGGGTTGGATACCCGATCCGATGTGATTCTTTGGATAACAATTGGTTTAGGGTCGATCCATACGGATCGGGTCGGATAACCGTGAAACCCGTGAACCATGCACAACCCTAATTGTTTAGTGCACACTAATGAGGAAATATGCAAAAAGGTGCAACTCCTTAATGGAAGCAACACCTATAAATGTGCTTCAATTAAGGAGAGCTCTATATGGTTGATCGCCAAGACCAAATAATTCTACAGAAAAGGAGTGAATGATGATTCATTTGTGAGAAGAAGAGTCACTATACACGTGATTACAAGTACAAGAAGAAAATAGTCGAAAGTAATATCGCAACATCAAGCGTTCAGTATGAAGATTCTTAAAAAAATCGAGATGAGGCTTCTATGACGATCTAGTTATAACAACAATTAGATAATTGACTCAGACTTCTCAAATCACATGACCATATACAAGGAAAAGCTACAATGTCTATCTACATACAAAAGTAATCAAGTTGTTGTAATAGCAAACATCCTTGAAGTTACCAATCACATATGCAGACTCCATAATAATTACTTTGTGATATAATTCAAATAAGGTGACAAGCTTGATCTTGTCTGTCATCCAGCAGATTTGAAGAAAAATCTTATATTTGTGTATAGACTGACAACTGTAAGAAAATACATTGTGCTTGATCTAAAGATTTTCGAGTATATTAAATCTAAAGTTTTTGAAGTCATTTTTTATTTTATTTTAAAGTTTGCTATATTTTCATATATAACCACCTTCGTATACGATGCATTTTATTAGAGATGACAATGAGATAAAATAGGATATGTTGCGACCCAACATCAAGAAATGTTTTCTTTGATAGAATATAATCGTGGCGGTCATCACAAGACGTGTGAGAACAAAGATTTTGTGATATTAATTAGAAGAAACTATGGGATATTTTCATCAAATAAAATGTAGCCTCAAAGAAAAATACAAAGAGCTACCTATGGTTATAGGGAAAACGATTATACCCTTGAATGATAGAGTTGATCGAGAATTTCTTCGTTGGACAAATTCCTCTACCTCTATATCTATCTCTGAGATGTTTAGATTCTTCAAAACTCCATAGACATGCTAAAGAAAAACGGTATCCCCACTCGAAAGTCGAATCGAGACATATAACCAAAAGTTTATTGTGATCCTTCTTGTTCAAATAACAATTAAACTGGAGGAGGGTCAGGAACAACGAATCTCTTTGTGATAAACATATTGCGTTTTGCAAGTTTGTTAAAGGATCAAAATAATGACGTAAACAATATTGACCATCTTATTAGGATCGGACTAACTTGAATTATCGATGTAGATGCCGCTAATATCGAACAACTCCGTAAGATATTGAAGAAGATTCAACAATGCTCCTTTGACGATCTAGCAGACCACACAAAGTTAATCACAAATAGGTGCATGCAACAATTTCTAAAGATGAATTGGTTAATGGACCCAATATATATGAGGAAGAATAGAAAAAGAACTTCAAAAGAATTTGGTATTAGGAGAGGCATTAAAATAAATAAAGTCACAACCAACTTCAGCAGTGGACTCTCACTCCAATAGTAGGGTTCGAACCACACCCTTCCCTTAATTAGTAAAAAAATTAGAAACTTTACCTCCAACAAATACACGAATATCAAAAAATATGCGTGTTAACGTATAATTCTTTCAAAAGAATAGACTTTCTTTCTCTTACATAAACAGCAAAACAAGCCAAAGATATGGTACTGATAATCCTGTATGCTAAATAATAACGGAAAATAGGGTACATGATCGAAGAAGACGCTGCTCTCGTATCTCAGGAAGCAGCCATCGCATATCACTCGGGCTCCGTTGGCCGCGCCGCAGCTGCGGATCCTCGCGGATGCGTTCGCGAGGCAGGCGGTGCAGTCAACGGGGGAGAGGTAGTCCCCGCATTGGAAGAGTGTGTAGACGGGGTTGAAGCTGCTCAAGGACTGTGCGGTGGCGAAGGTAGAGGCGTTCACGATGACTTGGTAGCGGATGTCGGTGATCGTTAGATTGAAATTGGAAGCGAAGGCCGCAGCGTTGGTGGCGTTGTACTGGCTGCAGCCTTGATTGAGGAAGCGTAATTGCGCGTCTGCAGAAGCCCGATTTCAATGATCCAAGAGGACGATGAGGTGGAGGAGGAAGAGGAAGAGGAAGAGGAAGAGGAAGAGGAAGAGGAAGAGGAAGAGAGGAGTCATTATTGGGGAGATCATGAGGTTCCTGAGATAGAAATCGGGTGCCTTTCGTTATTAAATGAGGATTCTCAAAAGGCAAGATCGTAATCAGTGTACGAATGCTTTTCGATCGTCCGATCGGCAGTGGACCGCCGAGTGGATGGAAAAGATTATGATCGGCTCCGGTATTAAACTATCAAAGGCGGCCAGAGGAATCTTCTGTCATGTCATGCTGATTGCACTAAATGACATCACACAATACACGTATATCTTTACATGTAAGTACGACTTACGTATGTAAAAACATGCACAAGCACGTTCGTTTAAGACATTCTTTTTCAATAGCCATTAATTAAAGGGTTTTTATCAGTTGTGTCCCTTCGAGATATCACAATATCAATTATGTCTTTTATCTTTTTGGTAATATTAGTTGTACCCCCCTTCTTTCTCTGTTATCACTTGTACCCTTCCTTCAGATTGACCGTCAAAAAATTAAAATAACCATTGTTTATTCAAACCATGGTGTGGTTAAGGAGGGTATTATGGTCCGAACAAAATCATGGGTAGAGGAGGAGCTCGAGGGAGGAGCTCGGGGCGGACCGCGACGGAGGGAGTGGGAAGCGCAGGGGGCGGGGGCGGCGGGGAGCAGGGGGCGGTGCGAGGGAGCACGGGGCGGCCCAGGGGAGCACGGGGCGGTGCGGGGAGCAAGGGACGGCCCAGGGGAGCACGGGGTGACGCGGGGAGCAGGGGGCAGCGCGGGGGAGCACGGGGCGGCGTGGGGAGCAGGGGGCGGCACGGGGGAGCACGGGGCAGCGCGGGGCAGGGGAGGGCCCAGGGGGTGGCGCGGAGGAGGGGGAGCAGGGGGCGGCGCGGGGGAGGGGGCGGCGCGGGGCAGGGGGAGGGCCCAGGGGCGGCACAGGGCAGGGGGAGGGGGAGCAGGGGGCGGCACGGGGGAGCACGGGGTGGCCCAGAGGAGCACGGGGCGGCGCGGGGGAGGGGAGGTGGCAGCTCAGGGGAGCACGGGGCGACGCGGGGGAGGGGAGGGGGCGACGCGGGGGAGCATGGGGCAACCTAGGGGAGCACGGGACGGCGCGGGGGAGGGGAAGGGGCGGCCCAAGGGAGCACGGGGCGCGCGGGACAGGGAGGGGGAGGCGCAGGAGGAGGAAGAGGATGGGGGAAGAGGAGGAAGAAGATGATGAGGGAGAGGGTGTCAAAATGACCACTGAACCTTTTTTTAAAATTAATTCCACTTATGTCCTCAAAAATAACGTCCGTTTGCACGGTGGATGGACGACAACTAACCCAAGGGGCACAACTGATAAAACGGCAAGAAGTGAGGGGCACAACTAATATTACCAAAAACATATGGGCATAACTGATATTGCGATATCTCGGAGGGACACAAGTGATAAAAACCCTTAATTAAACTGTGATTTAATAAGTAGGTACCAAGAATTGGAAATTAAAAAAATAAAAAGGATTTTTACCCGGCAGAACTTATAATCTTTATAAATTACCTCCTCAACCCCGTAAACTGGCTCCGTCTTATTCCACAACCTCTACCGTTAATTTGATGTTTCTTGGGTTAACTTGCTTGGGTTTAGAATTGGGTTAATCAAACTACAACAGATCTAATGGTAGGATTTTCCTCTCTCACTCCTTCCTTTTACTCTCTTCATCCTTCCTCTTCCTTTCCCTTTCGACGGTGGAGCACGAGTAGGGAGAGGGGTGCTGGAGCAGAAGGAGGGGGCATTGGAGAACCTCTTTCCCTTCTGGGGAAACATGACGCAACCGGCCATGTGATGCAGTTCAGGAATATCGACATCCACTAGCACACGCACGTCGCCGGGATGGAGGCAAGGGTTCTTGGCAACGACCACACTTCCCTCCACCACGATGGAATGGCCACAGGTCTCGCTTGTGGAGAATGCAAACAATCCGTGGTCGTGAAACAGGCTACTTCCGATGCAGGAAACCTGAATAAACACCTGACCGTATTCCAATCTCCATGTCTCGTCCAAACGCCCCATCATCGACCTTCCCTTCGAAAGAAAAATCCTGGTTTCCATCTTGAGATCCATCAGCTTCGTGGCGCGAGAATACTCAGCATCGTCGAGAGGAAGGGTTCTTTATAGCCACATGAGAGCATTTCTTTCGGGACATCCGTCGTCTCCCTGGTGCCATCAGATCCAATGCTTCTTCTGTGATCTTCGGATCGTCGAGGATCTTCTCCCACTGACAAACAACTTCCGTCTACTTATGTTGGAAGATGTGATCTTGAACTCCAAGTGTGGATATCAACATTATCAACTGGCGATTGAGATAGCAAGGTTGGTACTTACTAAGTTACTATACGCCAAGACATCCAAGCTCATATAGTCAGATTCATACTTCATCATGCTTCTGCGAAGTGATAGCTTCGTGACTGACATCGGATCGACAGCCATGACACCTTTATAACCCGCATATCTTATCTGGAATGCCAACGTCTTGGAGCTTCGGAGATTGCATTCGCATCAACTCTTTTGGCAAAATCGACGGATATTTTCCCGATTCCTTTCGAGAAGTTGTAATTACTGTTGTTCTTGATATCGGGAATAACTTCGACTTCATCCCTTCGAACTGTGGCAGTCTCGGTAGACGAACCGAAAGATTGTCCAAGTCTAGCATCTTATTTGGCCACGTTTCGAATTGAGCAAAAATCACCCATCCATCGCCTTATGCTCGCCACATTGATGCCATTCCTCGAAGCAAACATCCACGCTTAATTCTCCTGTAATTGGCTCGACGAGAAGGCAAGAAAGGCAGTGTTGAGCGGAGGGGAGTAGGGGAGTTTGGGCGGAGGGGAGGTCAGGGGAGGTCGGGCGGTGGCACTATAAGAAAAACACGATTTGGCGAGCACAAAAGGGTGAGGATGGGATGAGCGCCTGTGCTCACCACCCTTGGGCGAGCACCTTGCGAGCACAAGTCCTCACCCACTGCCTCGTCCAGTTAAATTTCAATATGCAATTTTAAATGATGCGTGACAATTTGGGGGAGAGCACTTGGAGAGAACATTGGAGAGCACATGTGCTCGCCCATGTCTGTTAAACAGAACGCTATCGAGCTCCCAATCCCTCATTCCAAATGAAACCAAACCTCCGAAACCCTCCCCCAGCGATATTTGAGCGGCATCTCTCAACTCCATCGACCATCATTTTGCTCCAATGTACGCTACTTCTTCTTCCATAATGTATTTCAAGCACTCCTCTCTTGCTTATTTTGATTTTGGTTGCATAGTATGGATATTTTCAATATTTTAGGGTTTGTCATTTTTTAGACTAGAACATCATACCTTATTTTTAGAATTCGTTAACTCGTTGTTTGTACATCATACGATTATATTGATGTATATTAGATGTTAGAATTGATTTTGTTAGTTTATTGTTTATGCATATCAACATGTATGGAAGGTGTACGATAAAATACCTAAACCATTACTATTTGAAAGAACAATATTGTTCAAATTTGTTTACTTGTAGATTGGACATTACACGATTAGGTAACTATAGAATATATTTTAGAATTAATTTTGTGAGTATATTCTATATGCAAATCAACATGTATGCTTGGTGTATGACATGCTAATGAAAAAATTAGAAATTCCATTGTTATATGTGACGTGATAACCTGTACATATACTAAATATCCATATTTTTCTATAAATTTTAGAATTATATAGTAATGGTTTATTGTATATGTGTTTGTGGTATTTAAGTATGTGTATGTGTTGGTGTGTGTGTGTGTGTGTGTTAGTACATGTGTACATGTGTGTGTTAGTATGTATACATATATGTACATGTGTATGTACATGTTGAGTGTATTAATACAATGTTGTTTATTTATAGTGTTTTTTGTGTCTGTGTTATGTATGTATGGGTATGAGAGGGAAGGGGTGGAGAAATTATTTGTGTGAGTTGTTTATGCATGCATGTGCATGTATCTTAGGGAGTGTGTTAGTATAATGTGTAGAAGTTGTGCATGTATATTAGAGTATGTGTTAGTATGTGTTAGAGAGTGTATTAGTTTAGTATGTATGAAGCATGAGCTTATGAGAGTAATGACACACTTCTTAATATGTTACACTTATTTTATTGGGTAATATTTATTAGTGAAGTGGAGATAAAATAACCTTTATTTTTGATGTTATTGATGAAATACCTAAAATTTCTATATGTGGAATGTTGTCATGGATATGCGTTTAACCTAGCTTTTTATTTTACATTTGTTGGTTACTTTGCGTATGAACGCGATTGTAAGGGTGACAATTAGGAGGAAGCTCTCGGTATTATTGGTACCAGTGAAAACATCTATATATTTAGTTTATTAATATTTCTACTGAGATTAGTCACTTATAATTGAATGTAGGCTTACATATATAATGTAGACTCATTTTCCAAACATCAACTCCTCTATCATTAGGTATGCTCATTTAAATATTGCCCTCCTACTTTTATCCATGTATACCAAGTTTCAAACTTTGAATTAAAGTTTATATTTAAGTTATTAGGAACATGTTAGGATCCATATAAAATATGATGGGATCTAGTATGAAGAATTGTTTACAATAAGATGATCATGTATATATTTTTATTTGTAAGTATAGAGTCATATATATGCCTTTTCAAAATTTCAAACTCTATGAATATGAATTATTTTTTATTATCTTTGTATTTTAAAATATGTGAAATGTGTAAAAATGAATCAACATCCAAAGAATACAACAAAGTAAATAAGATGAGGATGAGGTGGAAGAAGAGAGGACATACCATATTATCAATAATGAGATTAATTCTCTATAAGAGAAAAGCAATAAATGAAGTTATAAGTGATGCATTTTTATTTATAGTTTCATCATCTCTTTGCTATGTCTTTAATAAAAAAATCTTAGAAGTACTAGGTATAAAAATATTTATTTATTTATCTCTCTATTTCATCTACTATAATGGTTACATCAACAGAAATTACGATTGAGGAGGCTGTCTTGGAAGGGTTTGAATCCCTATTAAACATATGTGTATTTCAATAATATTATTCATGGGTTAAAGAGGTATTTTTGAAGATATAATGCGTTAGGTTTATTTTCCGATACCTATTTATGGTTGTTCTTCACAAGTTAATATTCTTTCAAAATATCAAATGGAGTTGTAATTTAGTGAGTATGAATGTGATCGAGATGATGCATAAGGTAAACTCTTATATAATTAGGTATTTTAAGTTTAATATTATCATCTTGTTTTTATGCATGCATATTCTAGTTTCAAACTATTAATTTTATTTTATTCTAATAGAATAGGTACAAGGTCTGGTCTATATAAAATATGATGGCAAGAAGATAAGGAGGATGCACTTATATAAGTAGACGAGGTTAGTGCATGTGATGATTTAAACTATTGTATCATCATTAGTACTTTATCTTCATGCATTTACTTTCATTTTTTGTAAGATGATTTGTTGAAAATGCACTTCACCAAGTAGATGAAATTAGTGCATCTGACAATTTTTGCTATTGTATCATAGTTCAGACTTTGTTTTCATGCATTTACTTTTATGATTTTGCAAGATGATTTATTGAAAATGTACTTCACTAAGCAGACAAGGTTAATGCATGTGATGAGTTTATTTATTGTATTGTCATTCACACTTTGTCTTCATGAAGTGTCTTCATGTATTTACATTCATGATTTTACAAGATGATTTATTGAGCATTCATGTCTAGAGGTGTTATTCTTTTTATTGTTGAAAAGCGTTTTCACTTCCAATTTTTCAGAATTACTGAATTTCAGGTCCTTACATTTGAACATGATCATGAGTACTAACATGATCATTTTGTTGAAAGAGTATGAACATGATTGTGAGGATAGAAGGCCAAACCTTACGTCATTAGGTATGCTTGATTAAATTTTATCATTTTCCTTTGATACATGTATATTGAAGTTTTAAACCATTAATTTAATTTTATTGGTAGCCGACTAGGTGCAAGGTCTAATCTATATAAAAAAGAAGATGATAACGAGGGTGCACTTCACTAAATGAATGAGGTTAGTACATATGATGATTTTTGCTCTTGTATTATGATTAATACTCTTTCTTTGTGTATTTATTTTCATATTTTTACAAGATGATTTGTTGAGTACTTATATATTAATGTATGCATTGTATTAGGTTCATGTTTATTTAAATGTGTGTTAGAGTGTTCATATCTATATGCCAGTGTGTTTATGTTTGTGTGTGTGTGTTACATTGTTTTAGTTTGTGTTATACTTCGTATGTGTTACACCTGAAAAAGAGGGTGTGCATGTTGTCTTAAGCTCATTTTTGTTTTGTGTTTGAGTGTGCTTATGTGAATCTAGTGTGTGTTAGTATGTATGTGTTAGCATGTAAATGCAAGAGATATAGTGTGTGTATGTTTGTTTGATAGTACAGAGTGTGTAAGTATAGTGTCTTGCTTCTATATCTGAAATGACTGTGCGTTAGTATGGTGTTTATGTTAGTATACCTATGTGTGTTATTGTTTGTGAGTGTAGTTACTGTGTATGCTAGTGCACTATAAAAGCGTGTGCGTATGTGTTATGCATGAGAGAGAAAGAATGTGTATGCGAAATGAGGACAATACTAGAAGAGAAGATAGCAATCAAATTGAAGTATAGACTCTACAACTTGGTATAAAATATGTTTACATAGTATAGGAGTATAACAATGATTTTATAATATGTGATACAGGTTCAACGGGACTTCAAAGCCCCGAAGAGTCTATATTTTTTCGTGTTCTCTAAACTTAGCGAGCACAAGTACTATACAAGTTCTAGCTAAGTGCTAGCTAATACACGACCTAAAGAGCACTTGGCTAGGACTTGGCTAACACATGTGCTCGCCCACTTTTAATGGCAAGCACATGTGCTTGCCAATATAAGCTAGCGAGTAGGGTTTTAACGAGCACAAATTTGGCAAGCACATGTGGTCATCAAATGATTTGGAGAGCACTTTGAGAGCACCTGGAGAGGACATTTGTACTCGCCAAAAGTGCTTTTTCTTGTAGTGTGGGGAGGTCAGGCGGAAGCGAGGTCATACAGAAGGGATGTCGGGCGATGGGGAGGTTAGGCGGAGGGGAAGAGGGGAGGTCGGACGAAGGGGATGAGGGTTTGTCGTGGAGGAGGCCAGGAGGCGTGAGGGAGAAGGGATGATATTTTTATAGTTTTGAGAAACAAACTGGGTATTATGGAAAAGAAATTCACAGAATCTTCTTAGTTTTAACAGCCAAATGGATGGGGTTAACCACATGCTTTGTAGGGTAAGGGTTAGCAAATTTACAGGATTGAAAGGGGAATTAAGTTGTTTCAAAGGTCATGGAGGTAATTAATAAAGATTATATGATCTATCGGATAAAAATACCTAAAAAATGTATTTCACAAACCCCAAGCATAAACAAAACTAGAGTGGAACCCGTGCAAATGCACGGGTAAATGAATTTAGAAAGTGATAGTTACCAACATTTTTTCAGACAAGTTAGGTCATGTTCTGTTAGGGCAAACCATCCTTTCTCTCTCTCTAATGTGGGCCCCCAGTCTTCTCTTTTTTAATACATTAAATAAATTGATTTTCTTTTATCCACTTCATCAAAAAATAATAATATATCAATGTATCATATCATATAAAAATTATAAACTACTCGACTTCTACTAACTTTTCTAAACTTAAATACAATCACATCACAATAAGTACTCACTTTTCCAAACTTCAATACAATAATATCACAACAAACCCACTCCCAATTTAACCCTCTATCCAAACATTAAAACACAAAAATGAATTACCTTCTACCAATTTAATCCGATCTGACCTGCATACCAAACGCACCCTTAGGTCATGTTCGGTTGGGGATCTACCCCCTTGGGGCGGGTTTACCCCCAAACCCTCTCCCCCATTTTCTCTTTCTTGTAGGACCCATTATATATTATTTATTTAAATATTAAATAAATTACTTTTCTTTTATCTATTCAATCAAAAAATAGTGTATTATACGAAAATTATAAACTACTCAACTTCTACTCACTTTTCCAAACTTCAATACAATCATATCAGAATAACTACTCATTTTTCCAAACTTCAATACAATCACATCACAATAACTACATACTTTTTCAAACTTCAATACAATCATATCACAATAAATCCACTACAAACTAACTCTCAGTTTAGCCCTCTATCCAAACACCAAAACACAAAAATAGGTTACCTCCGACCAATTTAACCCTCCCTAACCCGCGTACCAAACGCACCCTTAGTGTAAAAATATAATGTCATATAAGTGTATCGATATGATATTTTAAATAAATAGATAGTTTTCTTTACACTTTGTAATACGATATAACTTTTATGCTGGGATCTGTATTAAACTCTAACTTTTACTGTTGCTTTACGATGAATGACTATGAAACGTTTATCGAAAAAAATTTGTAATACTATATAAAATTTACAACTTCATTGATTACGCATGTAGTACCTATTGGCAATCATAGGTATTTGTGATATATATATATAGGAGTGATCCTATGAGAGTAAAAAAATGTGAGAGCATGCATTTTGGACCACATGATTCTGTTTTCTCTCTCCTACTCTTCTCTCTCCTGATTGGATTATGTGGTCCAGAATGCATGCTCTCACATGTTTTGGCTCTCATAGGATCACTCTCCTCTCTCTCTCTCTCTCTCTATATATATATATATAGGAATTTTATCCAGAGGGCACTGTGCCCATTTTATATAAAATGAGTCCTTATTCCCAACCGTTGGATTAAATCATGTGATCCCATGATATATATATATATATATATATATATATATTATCCGTATGCAATTTGTTACCCTATCTGTTTTCACATATTTTGATATTGGAATCTGTATTTGTTTTAAAATGGATATAGATATCATTTTGATATGTTCGTGTTTGCACCAGATTAAAATTGGCTTGTGAAACAAATGATTTATATTCATTGTTATATCTTCTGAAGTTAGATTATTCATTTCTTGATTCTTTAGATTAGCAATGAACGTCATACTTTGTGCTATACAATAGTTTTCCAATGACTTTCTCTTCTAATCATTGCCCAATCTAACAATACTTTGTACAAGTTTGAACAAAAAAATCAAAGGATAATCATCATCATATAAGTCTTTACCAACAAATACGATATGTGATGCGAATTATAAAAAGATGTTTTTTGCAACGAATAATATCTGTTGCGATACTTTTACTATCAGAAGATATGCCCACAAATATTCAAATTATTTCTTACCATAGATCAATTTTATTATTTTGTTATATATCCCTTTTATATGATTGTGTTTAACTATGTGTGACATAATTTTATATTATTTGTCATCATATTTGACAAAATTTTTATGAAATAAATATATTCAATATATTTATATCAAGATAAGACATTCAAAGCATATATAACTTTATTAATTTATAGAACAATTTTGATATTATCTGTATTTGTTTCCATATACATTTTTATGGATATGGTGACTCATTGTTCATATTCGTCTAACATGTACTTGCATTCATATTCGTATTTTATAATAAATGAAGACATGGCAACAAATTTATATAGTTATCTGTATCTGACTATTTAAATCTCTATTTTGGAAATTCATAGAGTGTAGTTACTCTTTTATATTCTTGATTTTGAGGATTTTCTAAATAATGTATTATCCATATGATAAGGCCTTTATATAGAGGGATGTCTTATGCTTAATCTCTTTTCCATTGGCCATCATTGGTTGAAGGAACAGTGGATGGTCAAATCATGAGCCACCTGCAATGACATGTCACAAGATTAGCACGATTGACTAGAAAAACCTTTAGGGTTCGTTTGGTTGCAGGGTTGGGCAGGGTTGGGTTGGGATACCTCTGTGAATAGTAAACTGTGAGGAGGATTGGGATGTTTGGAAGGAGGGGTACCCCGGGTTGGGCCAACCTAACCCTGCAACCAAACGGAGCCTTAGAGCATGTTTGGTAAGGAAATTGGGATCTGAATAAACATGTATTCTCCTCTTCCTTTATTCTTTCTTATCCACTTTCTTATTCTACTCCTTTATTTCTCTGTATCCACTCTTATTTCGTCTTATTCCTTTGTATCCACTCTCTTATTTCGCCTTATTCATCTTCCACTATCCCACCTCCTTTTATGGGATTTATCAAAAGATGTCTTATTCCGCCTATTCCTTCCTGGTTTTGTAAAGAACATCGTGTGGTGTGGGTTCATGGTGTTATATGTGTCACTTCGTAGGAGTTCTAGGCGGTCGGGGTTCTAGAAGATGGACCTGATGGGGCCCACGTAAGATGATCGTGTGGTCATCAAATTAGGTGGGTGGGATGATCCGAGGTATGAAGGTAGGGGTGCACGACTATGCTCATTGCTTGAAATTAACGCATCTCAATATGCTGCCATGTGAAGGGTAAGACTAAGAGTAGGAAAATGCATGACTTGCTTTTGAGTTTGAAGGGTAACTCCTTTTGAAGTCATTTTTTAAGTTTGATTGCTTCTTAATATCTCATGTGACGACAATTTGACATAACTAATCTAAAGAAAAAGGTGATTTTCAGTTTACAAAATTGCCTATGCAACTACAGTTAGGACTCAATGCACGTTGAAACGACTAAATTTAAATGAAAACGATCAATAGTGTACTGGTGTACATGGATATGTACAGTTTAACGAGAAGATCTTCACTTGAATTTCAATGGGTCAAGATATGTATCGGTGCATCAAGATACATATTCATGTAACAATGCATGTACCAGTGCGCATGGTCAAGTACTAATGCAACAATACCGGAACTATGCAACAACGTGAGTATTCAAGAATGTATACCGGAACTATGCAACAACGTGAGTATTCAAGAATGTATTGGCCCATAAGGACTTGTAGAGGTACATCGGTATTCAAGATGTGTGTATGAGCGGCTCTATGCAATAAAGGCTTTGCATAGATTGGAACCATAAGCTATGTTATTACAAATTGACTCGATAACCGCAAAGAATAAAGCAAAGTCTAAGTTAGACCTCTTCATTTCCAACCTTTTCGATGGTCATGACATTAACTTACTCCCTTTTGGAGAAATCTCTTGCCTTGTCGGGGCGAAAAAAATGAAGCATCCTTTTCCCTTGAATGCTTTTGCCTTCTTTGAGGTATCCATGTCCCCCATGGTTTGCTCATATTTCTTGTACTTTGGTTTTCTTTTTTCCTTCATTTTTTTCTTTTTAATATTTCTGCGTCAATTCTCTCGGAGGTAGATGCTTGTGTCTTGTAATCGAAGGACATTGATTGCTATAATCATTGCTTGCAAGTCCTTGACTCCTTGCATTTGTAGGTTATCTTAAGACGAACTTTGTAGTCTCAATCATAAAATTAAACTAATTGTCCTGTTCAAACATCCCTTTGATGTCAAGCATTGTAACAATTCAAAAATGATTGAGGAACATCTTAGGAACATAGAAGGAAGTTCAAAAAAAGTTAACTGAAAAATAATCATAAGCACTTGTTAAGTTTAAATTTGGTATAAAGAAGCCATAAATAGTTAATCCTAATAATATGGGAAAACATTCTCTTTTATCGGAAAGATCCAGAAGCATCTTTTTCTCTCCATTGATGTATCCATCTACGCGTCACATGAAGCGCCACACTCAAGAGCGCTGATCGTCTGCAGTACTGCAGACTCTGTAGTAAAATGCGGAGTCCGCTCGAGCCACTCGATCTTGATCGAGCGGTTCACACGAATTTCCACGATATGGACCCACAGAAAGTGGGATTTCGTGCGAACCGCTCAATCAAGATCGAGCGACTCTGGTGATCGGGGATGTCACTGGAGAGCAAGGTTTTAAAAACCGGAACGGACATCGAACTGGTTAGTCATCGGTTTGGTCCAACCGGATCGGACCATCGGTCCAAACCGGTCGGACCGGTGATGATGTCAGCATGACGTCAACACTTCTATCGACTCGGAAAAAACTGGACCGAGCTTAATTTACTGGTCCGACCGGTCGAACCGGTTTTTTGAACCGATAAAATCGGATACATATATGTAAATATGTATTTATATATCAATGAAATAATCATTTAAAATGTCAAATCTTTCAACAGAAAAATATGATTGTCTAT